>JAQIFY010004560.1:0-11689 GCA_028533085.1 Varecia variegata | reverse complement strand
ATGTATAGCAATCAAATTGGAAATCCAGGTCTATTACATGAACATGTAATATTTCTAGAGTATATCAAATTCCATCCTATATCAAATTTTTTCCTTGGGTTCCTAGAAATTTAATATAAGCAAGTTTCACTCTATTTGAAAAGGACATGATGCAATATAATGTGTTTTTCAATGAATAGAATTCTCGGTAATTCAATTTATGTTCAGAACTTCTTAAAGGCAACTAACTTCCTAGAAGCTTCACATCGCAGTTCAGTTCTGAGAACCTTACTCAGGTAATATTTCTTTTGGCTTGAAAGACTGTGAAGGAAAATCAGAAGTTTGGTAATTCATACACAGTGATTTGAAAAGTAACTATTGCACATCCCAGTCTAGTAGAGAGGTGTGATATATTTGGGTGACCAGGCCAATCTTTGATTCAGGTTACAGCGTATGGCCATCCTCTGGACAGGTGGCTCCTTGTTGGAGGAGACCTGTTCCCATTCCTTTTTGTATCCCCAGTACTGGGCTCACACTCATTAAGTGCTTAAGAAGACTTGGCTGAATTACTCAGTTCACCTGGTGACAGGACCAAGGTCACAGGCACATAGTAGAGCTTAAATGTCAGCACCTCCTAGTGCTTTCATGGGTGCAGGTTTTAAAAAAATTTTAAAAAAGCTACTCCTGTAATTTGAAGTTTTCTTCAATAATCCAAAATTGTTATTTTCTATTGGTTTTCATTTTCTGCCAATGTTTCTTTAAAAAAAAATTTTTTAGATATCTAATTCTAGTTGATTTTCATTTTATACACACATCTACATATCACATAACTCCGATTATGGTTGTTGTTAAATAAAATATACTGTTATATTCTGTGTTCAGCATCCCCTGAGTAGTAAACCTGGCCCGTTACAAATGATATGCACTCATTAAAGAAATTTCATTTAAAATCTTGGAAAGGCTACATTAAGAATACTTTCTCGTATTGCTCTGTCAATCTTTCCTGCACCTGTTAGCATGTTTAGAAAATGGCTTTTTATAATTCACCCATCTTATTGCAAGTGGAAGAGGATTCACAAAAGTTAATTCCGATTATTCAAATTGTTTTGTAAAACATAAAATTAAGAACATATCCTATAATAAGCACTAATAAACTTAGCAACTAGATATAAATAAAATATAGGTTATTAAAGCATTCTAATATGATGGGAAAGAGTTACATGCTCATATAATTATCCTTGCTAAATGTAAACAGTTTCTGAGATAGTTTTAACTATTTTTAGTGCTTGAAATCTTGAAGGCTTCTTGGATATACCAGTAGAATTGGCACGGCTTCCATCATTACAGCTCTTGTTTTTTTAATTCTCCGACACATCATAAACTTATGAACTCCATTAACTGTAATCGATACGCAGGCAAGGATGGAAAGGCCTTTCCTTGGCCCTCTCGCTCCCTCAAACAAGAAGCCAAAGTGAGTATGACGCCAAGTCCCATGCAAATAATCAGGTACGTCATTTTTCATTTGAAAAGAAGTCCTCTCCAATAATATAAATGCTGAGAGAGGTTATTACAATAACAAATGAGTTGGCAGGGTGATTTATGCTCGAAACAGATGTACCTTCTGATGGAATCCTTTTTAATTCCTTATAAATCCTGAGCTTAGTGGACAGGGTTTGACTCCGGAAATCGGCACTCGAATGCCCGCAGTACTTGGAATTCACTTGGTTCATTTCTTGTGGACCAAACAGCTGTTTTCCATAGTCCTCCTGGCAGGTATCTGTTTGGGGATTAGTAATGCTTCACGTGGTCGTACATCACAAGAAATGGATGTGTAATTACATTTAATATGCTTCATTTCTTTGTACTCACTTATCCCAGATCACTAACATTGGAGCCATTCAATAATATTAATAGTTCTCCGTAAACTGGTTTACTTTTTAAACAACAACATCTTACATTAATGAATGGTTTTTAACTCTTCAAAATGCTTCTGAAAGCTTCCTCCTTAGGTTGGTCTCTGAATTTGCCTGAGTGTGTTTACCGAAACCTGGTGTTCCTGAGTGAGAACATCCTTATGAATTTACCTGAAGATAGAACTAGGCATGTTCATCTTTAGGATCTGAATTAAATTATGGGGAGAACTTAGAACCTGGAAATGGTCCATGCAGGATCATGGATTTTTGAGCTGCCTTGGAGGCTACAGGCGGGTCAGACCACTGGTGGCCACTGAGAAAGGCTTGGGAAAATATTCTGCAAGGAGCATGTCATTCCTACCAACTCATCTTTGTCACGCTTTACCTCCACTTAGCATATGTGGTTGTCAAAATTAAATGCACTCTTCCAGGTTTAGCTCAAAAAGTCTACCCAGATCCTTTCCCAGGAAGAATTTTTCTCAATGTCCTTGAAATTCTGTAGTGCTTTGCATCCTCCCAATTATCCCTTCTGTTTATTTTAGTTGTCACATCACCTCCCATAGCCTCAAAGCACTTAAAATTATGATTCTATGAGATTACACTTTCAAGATTATCTCCACTATTTGTGGATATCTCTTTCTCTATCCATTCTTCACAGGGGCAGGAACTGGGACAATATTTTGCTTTTGCATTACTCCAAACATCTAACATAGTAGATACTTAATAATTTGTCATACATTCAATTACATTAATTTAATGAAATGAATGATGCTTGAAAAAATGATTCTGCTAAATCTAAAACAATCTTCATGGTTAGGGCAATTGTTGCATTATAAAATACTGTTGATTTATTTTTCAATTTCAATTTTCACTTATTCGTGGTATTTCTTGAGTATACACTGTGGGCCAGGTGTTGCTCTGGGCACTGGCCATACAGCAGTGAACAGGCAAGTGAGATCCTTGCTCTCATTCCAGTGGGAAGAGACAGAATAAACAAGGAGGCAAATAAGTTTGATAACTTCAGAGGGTAATAAATTCTGTGAAAAAAATGAACTAGGGAAGTTATGTGGGAATGTGCCTTGGTTAGGGAGGAGAGGAGCTTTTTGAGAAGATGACATTTAGGATGAGACCTGAATCATCAGATGAACTTGTAATGTGGCAACAAGCATGACACGTTTTTGGCATATACAAAACAAGGAAGACCAGTGTGATAGGAGCAAAGTGAACTAGGGGAAAGTGTGGAAGATAAGAATGGTGTGGTGGGTGCACTTACAGGGTGTGCAGTGAACTGACACTTATTGGAGTGGGTTGGATCGAACCAGGGGAAATGATGGTATTGCTTTCAAAGTGTTGGAAATGGGGTAGTGGGATCAAGACCTCTCCTCTCCTCTCTCCTTGCCCCCTCCCTGTCTTCCTCCTTTCTGCCCTTCCTCCCCCCTCCTTCTTTCTTTCCTTCCTTCCCTTCTTTTGAAATTGTGAAATACTAGCATTTGTTTGTGTTCTGATGGAAATGAATCGTTAGATGGAGGGAGAACAATGACACAGGGGAAAGAAGGTTAAATTTCAGGGGGGCAGTTCCTGAGAAGGCAGGAACACAAATGCCAGCCACAGAGATGGGGCAGAGGTGTTGGGATGAGAGGGATGGGAGAGGGTGTGGATGCTTTGCAGGTGGGTTCTTATGTTTACTGGTGGGACTGAGGGGGCTCCAGGTGGTTTGCATTTATCTTCTTAGAGGCGTCTGGGGCACAGCTATCAGCTGCGGGTGGGATGCTGGAGCAGGTGTAGGCAGTTTTGGAATGGAGAAAGTACAAATTGACCTTTTGGGAGGGTGGGAGAGCAAACCTTTCAGGGAGGTACAGTGAGGTTGTCTGGAATTGTTGACATAGGGGGTTGGTCATTGTATGTGGTTAATTTTGAGGTTGGCACATTTTAATAGAAGTATTAAGAGAATCCTGTAAATGGAGCAGGATTGAAGAAAGGTCTAGAGCGGGAGTCCCCGATGTATGGTGAGTTTTATAATTAGTTCATTATATATTACAATGTAATAATGATAGAAATAAAGTGCACAATAAATGTAATGTGCTTGGATCATCCCCAAACCATCCCCCACCCCACCCCCCAGTCCGTGGAAAAATCGTCTTCCATGAAAATGGTCCCTGGTGCCAAAAAGGGTGGGGACCACTGGGTCTAGAGAAGTGTTCCACATGAGGAAGGACTACAAGATTTGGGTTAATAGAATTGTTTGACTTGAAGAAGAAATACTGAGAAGTGAAGTGTAGTGGTTAAGAGCACAGGCTGTGAAGTCAGGCAGACTTGTATTTAAATTTTGGCTCTTCTATTAGGTGACTTTATGTTTCGATATAAACATCTGATATGAGATCACTACACCAGGGATCCAGTGATACCTGCTATTATTTGTGTGAATGTGTGTGTCGGTGTATGGAGGGGTGTGATGTGAAAGAGACATCAGACCTGTTCTGTATAGCACCAGTGAACAGATCTAGAACAGGAGGAAATAAAAGAGGACAGCCAAAACCACTTTCTTGTGGCGGGGGCACTTCCCACATAGACTAGGTCTCCCTGTGAGGAAGTGGGCTTCCCGCCACTGGAGGTGTCCACACCGTGGCAGGGTGACCACCTGTGAAGGGTTTTGGAGGGGCTATTCCTGTCTTGGTAAGAAGGTTGGATTGAGATGCTACGAATTCTATAGCAAATGTATTGATATGCAAGAGTATGTGCTATATATTTGCATGTACAAGTCCTCATAGTAAATGATTTGCATCGCAAGTTTGATTTGTGTATGTACAAACACTTTGGTTCTTGTGAAGCCTGAGAAATCAACAGTGTTATTTTTTATGCACACATTATATTATTGGATCATTTTAAGAATCTATCAGGTAGATATTATTTTGTTTTATACACTAGGAATGAAAGTGAGAGGTGAAATTATCTGGCCATGAACTTATAGGAAAATTAGTGTAAGGATTAAGACTCAATCCTATGATTTTCCCAATAATTCCCACATCAATTCCTTCAAATTGAATGTCTTAGAGTTTATAGACTAAATATTAAGTGTTATTAAAAGTCCACTTTCATTATTAAATATAATAAAAGGGATGATTTTTATATGATAGTGTTTTGGATTTAATAATTCATTTTTTATAATGCCCTATTATTGTAACTAATTTATCTCAACAGTTCTCTTATGTTGATGAACAATCTTAGAGCCAATTTGTAGACTACTATAGTAATTTGCTAGTATTGTAGTATTTCTAAGGTACAAAGTGTTATTACATCTAAATTTATGATGAACAGGGGAAATGGCTGGAGACATTCATGGGAGATACTGCAGGAAAACTTTTAAAAGACATTTCATATTATTAACTAAACAGAAAGGCTTCAGCTAATAGAGTCGCATAAATCCGAATGGATTAATTTTTGTTGAGAGAAAGACTAGTTCTCATAAGACTTTCTCCATTATTGAAGGCTTTTACCAATTATGCTCAAATATTGTGTGAAAGGAAAAGATTTTCTGTCAGTATTTCTGGTTACATGGAGAAAATATTTCACTCCAGCGAGAACCAGAGTAGCATTTAGGATTTTTTTTTTAAATATTCAATGCAAGCTGCCTAATGCTTCCTTCTAAATTGGAGAGGAAATATCACAAAGCTCACTTTCTTAGAGATGGAAAATAATACCTTGCTTTGGAGGAAAATTGAATACATTGTTAAGCAGATCAACTTCTGAGTTTTCGGGAAAATTATATAATCTAAGGAAAATAGCTGAAGCTTCAGCAGCGTTTGCTAGAAACTGGAATGTAGTCAAAGGTGGTGAATGGGGGGAAATTAGAGGAAATGGAGGAAAGAGCTGTGCAGTGGATATAGTTCTGTTCTGGTGGATTAAATGTGATGGTAACCAGATCTTTTTATTCAGTAATCAACCTGATACTAAATATCTTCAGAGCATAATGACTTACAGAAGAACTCTGTTTTTTTTCCCTCCCAACAGTAATATGAGGTTAAAATAAGGAAACTTTTCTTGCAGTTGTAAGAAGAGTGGAACTTAACCAGTGATATAAAAAACAGCATCTTTGATCATTGGAATGTCTCTAAAAAAGCCTTGCGTAAAGATTGACTCATGCATAATTTGCTCACTCTACTGTCGCTTAAATAATTTCTGAAGGGATTTCAATAAAGTGCTGTCTTAGTTTCCTAGGGCTCCTGTAACAATGTCCCACACATTGGGTGGCTTAGAACAATCGAAATTTATTGTCTTGCAGTTTTGAAGTTCAGAAGTCCAAAATCCAGGCGTCCGCAGCACCATGCTCCCTCTGCAGGCGCTAAGGAAGGATCTGGTCCAGGCCTCCCTCTTCGCTTCTGGTACCCGCAGGTATGCTTTGGCTTGTAGCTGCATCTCTCCATCATGTGGTCGTCTTCTCCTTGTCTGTCTCCCCACAGTTCTCTCCCTGTGTGTGTCTGCGGCTGTGCCCAAATGTCTCCATTTTATAAGGATATCATATCATATTGGATTAGGGCCCACCCCAATAACCTCATCTTAACTTGATCACCTACTATTTCCAAATAAGGTCATATTTGGAGGTGCTGGGCTTGGGACTTTAACATGTCTTTTTGGGGGGACACAATTCAACCCATAACAAGTGCCTTAAACATCTTTTCCCTTTTTTGACAAGAGAGCTGAAGAGTTAACCCTGTATGGAGAAGTCACAATTCTTTCCACTTCTCATTACAGCATCTGAAAGATATGTAAGCATATTAAGGTGCTATTTAGTGTTATCGTGGGAGTTTGGCACAAAGCACGTGCCCAAAATATACTTCTTGATAGCTTGATTGTGTGATCACGTGGTATGGTCCTTCTTCAATGTTCTTTATAACCTTTAACTTATTCTGGCACCATTCAGAGTGAATGGCTTGATTTGTAAGCTAAAGCCTGAGAAAACCTCCTCCAGTGTTCTTGTCACACCTAAATTATTTATCAAAGAGCACAGTTGAGCAGAGGAGACTCTGGATAAGAGAATATGGACAAGATACCCTTTGATAGTATATCTAAGACCCATATGTGAATTTAAATGGGATTCAGAATCCTTGACTCCCGGGCTCTGGAAGAGTTAATGATGAATCTAGTGGCTTATTTTTAATTTGGTTCTGCCAAGGCTCCCAATTTTCCAACTTTTCAGATCTCCGAGATGAACAATACATTTGCTTGGCTCACTGTCTGCCCAGGTGGGCCTGCCTCCCTCTTCATCCCTTCTCTTCATGCATCCTAACTCCGCCCACCTCGGAGGCCTACACTTATTCATTTCTGCAGTATAGATTTCTCTGCTTACGATTTTGCGGCTCTGGTAAACGATCTTTCAGCATACGCAACTGCCTCATTTTGTGACCAACTTGTTTTACTGTTATTTAACTCCTGAACATTTTGGGTATATATTTCATATGTCTCTAACCTGATTTTGAGCTCCCAGGGGCCAGGGGCCATTTCTCCCCTAGTCCTACAGAACCTGGTACATGGTGGATACTCAATGAACTGATAATTGAAACTGTAAAATGCTACTCACTTCCAAATGGGGATTCTCTTTGTGGTTTTGCTTCACTAATGTGTGCATTTTTTTAAAAAATGGAAATGATGGTCTTCAAATGATAAACCACATTTTCAGAGAATCTCTTATTATTTCTGTTAACTATACCAAAGGAATCCTTGGAATATTCCAGCAATGCAGGAAGGGGGCACGTTCCCCTCCCTGATTTTATAAATGATAATATCATGGGTTGTGATTCCTTACCTAGATCCCACGATTCTCAAACAAGTACAAAAATAAAAGTATAGCATATTTGAAGTGATTGGATGTTTTGTGGAAACGAGTGAAAGAGTTGGTTTTGTGTTCAGATTGCCTTAGGAATAAAACAGAGCAGCACAAGTGGACAGTGACCAGCCAACATCTGGATGACACACCCAGATGTTTACACGTAGATGGTAAAATGTAGTCATGTATGTAAAGCTCAAGGGCTAAATCAATGGAGCGTTTATCCTGTGATGGAAGTGCTATTTATTGACTGTGTAT
Organism: Varecia variegata; assembly: GCA_028533085.1. Taxonomy (NCBI): domain Eukaryota; kingdom Metazoa; phylum Chordata; class Mammalia; order Primates; family Lemuridae; genus Varecia; species Varecia variegata. The sequence continues at coordinate 3,718 of JAQIFY010004560.1, read as the reverse complement.
ATGTCCATATGTGTATATCTACGCAGTGGAATTAGACACCATTGAAACAGAAATTTTAATTTCCTGAAGAGTGTCTTCCCTGAGACTCACAGAATTGTAATGTTGGCTTGATGGTGCACAGGAAATTGAAATGATGGAACCTTTTGATAGCATATGAGTTGACCCAGTGCATAGAGGCTGAACCTAAATGGCAGATTGAGGCATAAATTCTAATTCCTTGATTATAAAGTCCTTTTCCCTGAGCACAGCACCTTACCATCTGTCTTTTTAATCTCTGCAAGGAAAACTCCAGCCTGATTCCAAACTCTCTCTCTCCATAATGGGAAATCTCTCTGTGTTTGATGAACCTAAGTGAAAAATGCAGTCTCATATCCATGTATTTATTAAATCTCTCGTTGTATAAAGGCCTCTCTCCAAAGTCATGTTCAAAATAAATTGCTTCCATGATTGTATTGTTAGAATGCACATGTATGATTTCTTCTCTCTGCATTCTAAAATGACAATGAATCTTGGGGAGTGTTAATGATACAAATTCAAACTACCAGGGAAGTCAGCCAGAGACAGACCAGAAAATTGTAGCGATTGGCCTAAAGACTCCTTCTGAGTTCTTAGTGCTAGGAGGGCTCAGAAGCCTCACAGGGAGATTCTACTTATCACTTTTTTTCTTTACCCCCACAGAGACTCTAAGTCAGAATAAATGATTTTTGCTCAGGGCACTACAATTCTTCTCTGTGCTGTGCTTGGGGTTCACCTGAGCACTTCTTCAAGATGCCAAGTCTGCCATCACAGCCAACAGAATTTCCTGTGGATCTCACAGACACAAGAAATCCCTGGCACTCCTCACGCATCCAGCAGTACACATGGGCATGTGGCATCTACGGCAGGTCATTTTCAATTCAGTCTGGTGCCTGCTACAGTGAGAAAAGTCTCCTCACCTATTGAATAGTGTGTAGATGTGCTCTTGTGGGTTCTTGCTGCTTGTGGGCTGTTAGCATCCGAGTGGTCGGAAACATTCTTTCCTATGCGGCCAATATTTTTCATTGCTTAGCATGTTTCTGTGAGTTATAGAAAAAAAACGGAAGCAAGATAACTTATTGGCAGTGTGGTTTTGGAACTTAAAAGGGAGTAGGAACTAATAGTCTACAAACACTGACCATGTGCTAGGCATTATTCTGATGCTTTTTATTTACATCTCATTTGATACTGATGCCAACATGCTTCATTCATTCATGCATTCATTCATGCATGATTCCAAAAGTATCTCCTAAACAGTGACTATGCATCAGGCTCTGAGCCTTCTTATCCCTATTTAGGGAGAGCTAGAGTTTAAACCCAGGTCTATCCCTATAAGAAGTCTATATCAGCACTGCCCAATTGAAATAGAATGCAATTGAAAACTTTTCAAGTAAAAGAAAGTAAAAAGAAACAAGTAAAATTAACATTAATAATATATTTGATTTAAACTAATGTGCCCAATATATTATCACTTACACATTTAATCAATAAAAAAGTCATTAATAAGATATTTTACATTCCTTTGTATTTACTAAGCCTTTAAAATCTGGTGTGCACTTTACACCAGCAGCACATCTCAATTTGGACATTTCTAGTGCTCAGTAGCCACCTGGGGCTCGTGGCTGCCAAATTGGATAGCACAGGTCTATATTATTTGCACTGCATTTTTGTCCTTCACAGAATAAAAGTTAAGAAAGCATTATTCCAATTATTAGAGAAATTATAAATTAGTTGGGAATTTAAAAACATAGATATATAGGAGGGTTTGGAAATTACTTTAGTTCATTTAAACCAGAATAAAGTAATAGCAAACCAAGTCTTTAATCTGTCCCCCTCCAAAATTCATATTAAAGCTTAATCTCCAATGCAACAGGATTAGATGGTGTGGCCTCTGGGAGGGGATTAGGTCACAAGGGCTCTGCCCTTATGAATGGGACTAGCATCCTTTCAAAAGATTTTGAGGTTGAAGGGAACTCTCTCTTTTGTTCTTCTACCTTGCACCACCTGAGGACAGAGCATTCCTCTCCCCTGGAGGATGCAGCAGTAAGGTGACATCTTGGAAGCAGGAAGCAGCCCCCACCAGACACGAGTCCTACCAGACCTCAGTCTTGGACTTTCCAGTCTCCAGAGCCATCTCTATTGCTTATAGATTACGCAGCCTGTGGCATTTTGTTATAGTAGCACAAACAGACTAGGACAGTGCAGATGGGTAATTCAGGCTAAACTCTTTAAGGTGGAAATTGTGAGCTGGATCTTAAAGGAGGAAAGAAGATTTAGGAATGAGATTTAGCAAGTCACGTATAAGGGTTGGCAGATGAATTAGCACAAGTGAAATAAAGAATTTGTATAAGAAAATAGTAAGTAATGAGACTGGTACAGCAGAGGGGACTCAGTGTGTGGAAGACTTTGAATATTGGGCCAAGTCTGCATCTGCTAAGGAAGGTCAAGGGAACTATTGGACATTCTCTAGGGGAATGACGATATTATGGGTGGGCAGAAGGAGGGAGGTAAAGGGATGCTTAAGCAGTAAAAGGCAGTGGTAAAGTCCATTGTCTTTAAATTCCTATTTTTCTGTAGATTGGGAACAAATAAAAATGGGTTGTTTTGTGCTGAAAGAAATATTTGTTGGGCTAACACCATGTATGGCAGCTTCTCAAGCAAGTCGAGGCTGTGACCGAGAGATTCAATGTGCTAGAGTTCAGGAACTTCATCTTCTCTGAAACAGGAATGCAGGGACCAAGTTCTTCTTGTTTATAAGCTAAGTCCAATTTCTCATACGATGCTTGGCATTTAGTAGGCACTCAAAAAAAAATTGTTAAATGAACGAAGGCAAGTAGGTTCTCAAAAACACTTAATATTTGGCTGACTGATGCCATTTCCCTCTTAGACTAAGAGGGTTTAACCTTAGTTAGGGTTCGTTCCCCAAAGCAGACCCAAGACAAGAATTTTAGTGCATGTAGTTTACTTTGGAGATGATGCCAGGAACATCTCTATGAGAGTGAGAAAGTGAGCTGGGGAATGGAAGGAGGTCAGTGTCCATCTAAGATGCATTAATGGGTAGGTTAAGTTGTGGGCAGCTGGGGCTCTATCTCACTGGGGAACACTGGGAGACAGTGTAGAGAATGTATCAGAATGGGCTGAGGAAGCTGGGGTATGTATCCTCCACGTCTCCATTCATCCTTGGCTGAGGGCTGTTTCTAGGGCCCAGCACTTCTGAACAGCCTCAAGTGTGGTTTCAGAGAAAGCCCTCTGGCAGAGGAGCAGGTGCTGCAGTAGTGTGGCGTGGTGTGTATTAGAAGGGTGAGTGGCTGACAGGGGTAAAGTCTGCTGCAGGGGCTGAGTGAGAGCAGAGAGAATGAGGACTCAGACTGCAGGTTGCCTTCCATTTGATTTACTTCTGAACAAGCAAACGTGCAGTATAAAGGACTTATGCAAGATTAGGTATGAAGTAAGTGAAACCTAATGCCCCTTCCCTCCCTGCAACACTCTACCTTCCTAGTTTGTCACGGACATGAACTTGGAGTTGAGTGATCTCTGAGACACTCACCAGGTGGGAGGAGCCCAGAGCTTCAGGCTCTATACCAGTTAAGAATTCAGACAGAGGGATGGATGATGGATGTCCCCAGGGCCCATCCCATTACCTTATATTCTAATGCTTGCCCATTTATTTCCTTCTGTATTCTAATTTTTACTGAGTCACTGG
>JAQIFY010004559.1:0-11691 GCA_028533085.1 Varecia variegata | reverse complement strand
ATACCATTAACCATAGTGAAATCAGATGGAGGGTATACCTATGATACATCTGACCTGGCTGCTCTAAAGCAAAGACTGTTTGAGGAAAAAGCAGATATGGTTATCTATGTGGTGGATAGTGGACAAGTGAGTTTGCAGATTTTTTGATGTTTTAACATTGTCTGATTGGAGGTAAGACAATACGGTGAGGTTGTTGGCATTTGGCACTAGAAAACTGTAAATTTTCTCCAAAGACTAAGATTCAGAACATAAATGTAACAGGAGAGAGAACAGGGTTTGGAACCATCCAGACCTAGGCACTTCTCAACTTTTCAGCTTGTCTCCACAAATTGTAAAAGGATACTTCTCAGAACCTCAGCCATTGTTCCTATTAATGGAGTTGTTGTGAGACCTAAAATATAATTGATGTTATTTAAAAACCTTTGAGCATAGTAGAAAGTATGGTAATAGTCTTGCTCTTAACTGTTTCTATGTAGGGAATAATGGAAGAGCTTTTATAATAATACTTCCCTCTGAAGATTTGAATTGTATACATTTTTAGTCCTAAGCACAAGAGCCTTAAGTCTTTTTATTATTATTAGAAGACTAGCTAGTAACTTTCTATTTTTGTCGCTTTGCAGTCTGTGCACTTCCAGACAATCTTTGCTGCTGCTCAGATGATCGGTTGGTATGATCCTAAAGTAACTCGAGTGTCCCATGCTGGGTTTGGTGTGGTGCTAGGGGAAGACAAGTAAGTTTGAAAAATCTGAAGATGGTAATGATGTAACTGATCCCCCCGTTTTCTTGGAAGAGGCTACATTTCATTTGATACCATGTTAGAATTAAAGTCTACGATTTTCTTTAGTCTACATATGTTGTAATGGTAAACCCCGAAGAGTCGTTTTGTGTTTATGTCTCATCAGTGCCAGAGGGTAGCCTCTCAGGGAGATAGTATGTGCAAAGTTGAATGAAAACCAGACTGTAGACTTAACAAATTATAAAGGGGGTTTCTACTGGCATAGATCTAAATTATAAAATCTGTAAAGGTACTTCCTCAGATTTTAGACAAAATATTCAACAGTATAGTCCAGGCATTTTGTAATGTCTTTGTTTTTTCCTTCACAGTTGAACACTTGGTCAAAAGGTATAAGTTTATTAAGCATCCAATTGGGTTTTAAGATTCACTGCTTTTATTTTTACGTTTGTCTCAAAAATATTTATTGAGACCTACATGTTAATATCCATACTTTGTTTTTCTGTTTTCCAATTGTTTCCCCACATTCTGCTCAATGCGTATGAAATAAAAAGGTAAATACAATTAAATATTTATATACAGAATTAATTCAAAGGCACAAAATTTTTCACATTTAACATCTCATATTCACTAATGTCTTAGGATTACCTGCCATTTAATCAGCATGCCTCTTAAATCTATAACATCTTAGATTTGGTGATAAGTATTAAATATTACCATCCCACAGAGGGTGGTAATGCTTTTAAAAACCACGTGAATTGGTTCAAGATGTGCCCTGCCAATGTACAAAAGCCCTGATTGAGCGTATAAGAGGCAGGTTGGGTGTGTCAAGGTATTACAAATACTAATTATATAGAGGTCAAAGACCTTGTTGGAAACATTTTCTAATTATAATATGTGACTTTTCTGTGGAGGTTTTTTGAAATCAAAAGATAGTGGGTCCTTATTATTGTGTTTATCATCCTAAGAAAGTGCTTAAAAGCTATCCAGTGAGTTGAGTATTGCTTATAGTATCTTAGTTTCTTAACTGTTGGTTTTTCAAACATTTAGATGATATTTCTACAGTTGGTTGAAATTATCAAATCTATTTTTTACTACATTTATCACTAGTATTCATATCTTGGTGTTTAATTCATTTATCACATAGTGGCTAAGGGATTCTTGATAATTTTTTATTTCTGTACTCAGTATCATGTAATTATGGCATCCTAGCCCAATTTTTTTTCATGATTCTGTTTTTTTATTTTTAATATTTATGGATACACAACAGTTGTACATATTTATGGGGCCTAGTCCAGTTTTGTTTAAAGAGAATAAATGGTAGTTAACCAGTGGCAGCTAGCCATATTTACATTAATATGCTCACAGATTCTGCCATCTATTTTTAGTGATATTTTAATTTTTTTTTTTTACTTTTTTGTCTTTAATTCTGTTTCGTTAGAAACACATTTTAATTTTTTGTACAATAAATAATTTATGCTTTTATTTCATCTTCTTGCTATTCCCCGGGCACCTGTTTATTGAGCATCTGCTGTGCATGGCGTTGGCTGGGTGCTCCGCAGTGTGTATACAGATACGTAGGACACAGCCTCTTCCCTGAAGGAGCCTGTCGTCTAGAGCAGAGCAATCTCCTGTGGAGCCCGTGAAAATATACATGCCAGGCCCCACTGCTAGGAGTTACTGAGTTTTGTTAGGTCTAAAGTGGATATGAGACGTCTGTGCTTTTTAAAAGCTCGATTGGTATTCAGGTATACATCCCTCATAGTGTAACCACTGGTCAGAGTAGAGCAACACAATTGAAGGCAGGCACAGGTAGAGAGTAACCGAAAGGACCGGTTATTGCGAAATAGAGGCATTAAGGAAGACTTCCGTTTAGTGTGTTGACTTGGCTTTATGACGATTGTTACTCATCAGAGATTTGGAAGTTGGACACTGAAGAAGGAGGGTATGGCATAAAGAAAGCCATGCAGGTATGTAAGGTATTTATGGGATAATTTTAATTCTGTGATTAATGGCAAGTAAGTCCTTTCTAAGGCAAGCTCTAAAAATAAAACTTTAGTAGGAAGTATCACATTTATTTTGATAGGCTTTGTGTTAGAATAGCATGCTTCATTTGTGCCATTGTTACGTTAGAAGGATTTTTAACCTAAAAAAAAGAAAAAGACAAATTGTATACTTGGTGTCATGTAAACTGCTCTGTTTAATAAGTTGAATCCAGTTTTCTCAAAATGCTTTTTAGTAGTGCAGCTGCCCAGGGCAGTGCTTATAAGTGGTTTTGCCTCATCCACAGAGGTTCTGAGTTCAGTAGATCTAAATGGGGGCCTGGCATCCTAGTTTTTAAACCTCTTCAGCTAATTCTGATATGCATCCAGGATTGGTTACCACTGAACAAGAGGAATCACTAGATAGAAAAATGCAAATGAGATTCCAGTAAAGAATTTGCTGACTTTTCAAACAATTCTAGAACCAAACATGTATTTAATAGTAATTTTTCTAAAATGGTAAAACAACTAAGCCAAACTTTGTGTTCCAGGAAAGTGAATAAATTAACCAATATCTTCTTTCTTTCCCGCTAGGGAATGTATTAAAGGGGAACATGTAGAGAGTGCTATTAGGGGCTAAAGCATAGGATACTTGAGCTCTGAGGGCTGGATAAGAGAGACACTTGAAAGCACCCTGTCTTTTGGCACCCTCCCTGTTGCCAACTGGAATAGGGCACTTACCACTGCCATCAAGCCCTCTGTTAAGAGTTCTCAGGGAAAACCTATACCTTAGAGATTTATAAAAGGCGTATGTTACAGTTTGTGGTCAGGTCCGTCAAAACTTTTGAAAGATTTCTAAGTTGAAAGGTCTGTTTCAAAATCTGTTTGGGGCTTTTAAATTTTTTAGGAAGAAGTTTAAAACTCGTTCAGGTGAAACAGTGCGCCTCATAGACCTTCTGGAAGAAGGACTAAAACGATCCATGGACAAATTGAAGGAAAAAGAAAGAGACAAGGTAATCCAAGGCCTTATTAACAGAGTGTATACTATGCATGATTTCTCATTTTTGTTTTCATCAAGAGAACTGAGGAGAATCAGAAGGAGTCACACCACCCAGGGCTGACTCATGGTGCGTAGATTTTATTGCGCAGTAAGTTGTTTTGTGAATTGCTGAGCATTTATTTTGAAAATATAGTTCTTTCTTGGCTATTACAAAAGACTATGGCTTTTTCCTCCTTTGTCAGTGTAGCACAGTATCTCTGCTTCTTGGTGGCAGTTCCCAGTTACAGGAGAATATTGCAGACTGAAGTGAGTTGATTCTTCAGCTAATAGAGTCTGCATTTGCTGCGTTCCTTCTCTGGGAGCCTTTGTAGAGCAGTCATAGTAGTCAGCACCACCCAAGGCCATTGATGAGTCATCGGGGCAGGCAATGTCGTGGCTTTTCATAGCACCCTTAGAAGGGAGTATAGTTGGGTTTGTGTGGAGACTGGAGGAATTTTATCAAAATGAAAAAAAGTCAACAAGAAAAGCAATTTTTTTAAAGATGTTAGTAGCAGAGGAGAGGTCAAGGATTGAGATGCAGAGGTCTTACATTTGTTTTCCAGCAAGTGAGGTCATATTTTGGAATGGACACATAGAAGAATAAAACTACAGAAGGCGAAACAGAATAGGATGAGATGTAGACATGAAAGAGCCAAACACATAAAAAGATACTTTGAGGAGAAGCTCTCTTGTTTGCTTTGGGCTGACAATCCGGACAGCAAGAAGACAGGCCATAAGGCTGCATCCTCTCCACCTATTCCCTTTCCATTACCAGCAAAATGATATGGAAAATAGTTTTTCTCTAATCTTTCTGTAGATGGTGGCCAAGTCTGCCCAGCTAGTGTCTCCAAAGAAGTTTTGCTTTTTAATCCTGGCTTAGGCACACCTGGCACAATCAGATGAAAAGTGGAACATTTAGTGACCGAATCATTTGTTTGGTCTGCTTGATGCTTGATGACAAAAACTGCTTTGGCTCTTTTATTTGATTACCCCAACTAGTTTTGGGGGGGTTGTTTTTTGTTTTCAGAGACAGTGGAGACAAGGTCTTGCTTTGTCACCTAGGCTGGAGTCCAGTGGCCCGATGATAGCTCACTGCAACCTTGAAACCTCGAACTCCTGGGCTCAAGCTCTCATCCTGCCTCAGCCACCTGAGTAGCTAGGACTACAGGCATGCACCACCATGCCTGGCTAATTCTTTTTTATTTTTTGTAGAGGCAGAGTTTTATTTTTTTATTTCAGCATATCATGGGGGTACAAATGTTTAGGTTATATATATTGCCCTTCCCCCCCCTTCCCCCTAAGTCAGAGCTTCAAGCGTGTCCATCCCCCAGACAGTGCACATCGCACTCATTATGTATGTATATACCCATCCCCTCCTCCCCTCTCCCATCTACCCAACATCTGATAAATGTTATTCCTGTATGTGTACTTAAGTGTTGATCAGTGAAACCAATTTGATGGTGAGTACATGTGGTGCTTTTTCCATTCTTGGGATACTTCACTTAGTAGAATGGGTTCCAGCTCTATCCAGGAAAATACAGGAGGTGCTAGATCATCATTGTTTCTTATAGCTGAGTAGTACTCCATGGTATACATATACCACATTTTACTAATCCACTCATGTATTGATGGGCACTTGGGTTGTTTCCACATCTTTGCAATTGTGAATTGTGCTGCTATAAACATTTGGGTGCAGATGTCTTTGTTATAGAATGTCTTTTGTTCTTTTGGGTAGATGCCCAGTAACGGGATTGCTAGATCAAATGGTAAATCTACTTGTACTTCTTTAAGGTATCTCCATACTGCTTTCCACAGAGGTTGCACTAGTTTGCAGTCCCACCAGCTGTGTATGAGTGTTCCTATCTCTCTGCATCCACGCCAACATTTATTGTTATGGGACTTTTTGATAAAGGCCATTCTCACTGGAGTTAGGTGATACCTCATTGTGGTTTTGATTTGCATTTCCCTGATGATTGGAGATGTTGAGCATTTTTTCATGTTTGTTGGCCATTCTTCTGTCTTCTTTTGAAAACTTTCTGTTCATGTCCTTTACACACTTTTTGATAGGGTTGTTTGATTTTTTTCTTGCTGATTTTCCTGAGTTCTACATAGATTCTAGTTATCAGTCCTTTATCGGATACGTAGCACGCGAAAATTTTTTCCCATTCGGTATGTTGTCTATTTACTCTTGTGACAGTTTCTTTGGCTGTGCAGAAGCTTTTTAATTTAATCAGGTCCCATTTATTTTTGTTGTTGCTGTGATTGCCTTTGGGGATCTTCCTCATAAATTCTTTGCCTAGGCCAATGTCTATAAGAGTCTTTCCCACATTTTCTTCTAGAATTCTAATAGTTTCATTCCTAGGGTTTAAGTCAGTTAACCACCGTGATTTGATTTTTGTGAGAGGTGAAAAGTGAGGGTCCTGTTTCAGTCTTCTACATATGGCTATCCAGGTTTCCCAGCACTATTTATTGAATAAAGATTCTTTTCCCCAGAGTGTGTTATTGTCTGCTCTGTCAAAGATTAGATGGCTATATGAGGATACTTTTGTAGCTGGATTCTCGATTCTATTCCACTGGTCTGTGGCCTTGTTCTTTTGTCAATACCAAGCTGTTTGAATAACCACAGCCTTGTAGTATAGTTTGAAGTCTGGTAAATTAATACCTCCCATTTTGTTCTTATTGCTTAAAATTGCTTTTGCTAAATGGGGTCTTCTCTGGTTCCATACAAAGCATAAAATTATTTTTTCCATATCTATGAAAAATGTTGGTAATTTACTAGGTATTGCGTTGAATCTGTAGATCACTTTGGGTAGTACAGACATTTTAACAATGTTGATTCTTCCGATCTGTGAGCATTTACCCAGCTTTTCAATAGTTGCTTTTGGTGGAAAGGGTTAGTCTGCTACAAACTGCTCTATCACGGCCAGAAGAGAAATTCTTGATCATCACTTACTTGGGGTCTAATAATGCTTCAGAATACATGACAAAATGTTAGCAAAACAATACAATCTTTCTTCCACCCTTGATACACTGTTGATTTCAAATAATTACTTGACACTAATTTTTTGTTTTTATTTGACTATATGACTTTGTTTCCTGTAACCTCATAATGTTCATGGTATGAAGTAGATATGAACTAATGATTGGGAAAAAGTATTCATGCTGACATTTGACGAATCCATTTCTCATAGAAACATTCTTCATTGTGCATAGCTGACGAGTTATATTTTCATTCTCTTTGTACATTGGCCCATGTCATTCTACTTTATTGTCAATGTTTATTAAAGTTTATTGATAAAAGAGCCCCATTAGATGCTACCCCTCTCTTCTGCCTATGAGACACCAGGGCAGAAGCAGCAGTCAGTAAGCTATAAAGAATTTCTTTTTTTCCCCCCACTAAAGGTCTTAACTGCAGAGGAATTGAAGGCTGCTCAGACATCCGTTGCTTATGGCTGTATCAAATATGCTGACCTTTCCCATAACCGGTTGAATGACTACATCTTCTCCTTTGATAAGATGCTGGATGACAGAGGAAACACAGCTGCTTACTTGTTGTATGCCTTCACGAGAATCAGGTAATTGTGGGTAGACATTGCTTCATTTTGTATCAAATGAAGGAATACTTGAGTTGCTCTAAAAAATTTTTTCTGATTTTAGTGTGTATTAGCATTTTTGGAAATATGTCCTCTTTTAGAATTGCAGGTTATACTGGAATCTCTAAGCCTGTCCCTGTTTCCTCTGGCAGATATTCTCCTAGGCACTCATGGTTTAAATACCAGGAAAGTATCTTCTGACCCCGCCTAAAAGAATTATATTCCCATTTTTAATGATACAAAATGCTTTAGACCAGATTATTCATTTTGCCTAATAGCGTGCCCTACAATAAATTCTTCATTTTATAAGAACTTCTTTTTAATTGACGATAATTGCTGATTTATGTCAGTTACTTTTTCTGTGTTTTTGAGTGGAGAAGAATGAGTTTGCCTAACAAAAAGGAACAATGATGGTTGCCTAATTTTTCAGGTCTATTGCACGTCTGGCCAACATTGATGAAGAGATGCTCCAGAAAGCTGCTCGAGAGACCAAGATCATTTTGGACCACGAGAAGGAATGGAAACTAGGCCGGTGCATTTTACGATTCCCTGAGATTGTGCAAAAAATTTTAGACGACTTATTTCTCCACACACTCTGTGATTATATTTATGAGCTGGCAACTACTTTCACAGAGTTCTATGATAGCTGCTATTGTGTGGAGAAAGATCGACAGACTGGTGAGTGCCTCGTTTAGTGGTCATATCGGGGGTGGGGTGTTATCGGGGCATTTGATTTGGGTCGGGATAGTTTTCACATTTGTTTTATTTGTGAAACCCCTCCCTTTCTCCCCCCACAAATGATTGCACAGTCATCCATATCATTTATAACAGCAAAATTTGAACTTGGGCTTAAAAAGCAGAACTAGAATTCTGCCCATTTTGTATGTTTTTGCACCCTCAGGGACATGGGACAGAAGGCAAACAATTGCAGACAATCGGGTATAGGATATTTCCAATAAAAGTAGTGTCTAAATGTCCCAGAATGTACATAATTAATAAAATAGACCAAATTAATATAAGGCAAATAGGCATTTGTGAGGATCATGCCAGAGAACTGAAACTTTACTAGGGAAAAAAATTCTCACCAATATGCTATTAAGGTTTATAAATATTTTTAGACCTTGAAGCCTAGGAAAGAACTCTGAATGTTATAAAGAAGATAAAATTGACAGTTCTAATCATTGTAGGTCTTGTATCTCTTACCCTGATTAGAAATGCAATTATTTGGGGGGGGGGGGTTGTCTCTTTAAAGCCCAAAAACATCTAAGTAAAATCCAGAAGTAACATAGATGCTTTAATAATGATTTTCAAAAAGAAAAACAATATCATCTTTTTTCTTCTCAGGAAAAATATTGAAGGTGAACATGTGGCGTATGCTGCTGTGTGAAGCAGTAGCTGCTGTCATGGCCAAGGGGTTTGATATCCTGGGAATAAAACCTGTCCAAAGGATGTAATCCTTGACTTTGAACACCTGTTTTTACCAAAGTGGCCATTAGCACTGTTTGCTTTTTTACAATCACAAGTAAAGAAAATTTGTCAACTCTCTATGCAAACTGTAGTTCTTTATCTCTGACAACTAGAGTTCTAAATATAGAAAGACATCACTTTCATAAAAGTATGCTCATTTCTTGCTGAGCATTAAACCAGAGTGACTTAGTGGAGGCCATGAAGTAACAGGATTTGCACACCACAGGGAGAGTTGATTGGCTTGGCAGGGATGTGTTTTCACTAATTTTTTTTGTTTCTTTACAGACAGGGTGTCACTATGTTGCTCAGCTGGCCTTGAACCACTGGGCTAAACCTCCAGAGTAACCGGGACTATAGTCGCCACTGCGCCTGGCTCCTAGATAAGGAATCCCATTTATTTAGCTCTACTATAGGCCCCAAGAACTTTACACACCTTTATTGTCCTATGGATTCCTCATTTTGTTCTTTGGTAGATAGTTTTAGTAACTGTAAAACACGGATAAAAGTGAGGCCTAGATTGCTCAGGAACAAAAATCAAGCTTCATATCTATGCATAGCTGTCAAATTTAAGCTCTTTGTTTGTTAGCAAAAGAAAAACATTGGCAATGTAACAGTCCTAGGTTCAGAGGAAGTGGGCAAGAAAATAGACTAGAAATTTTCCTCAAAGTCCAGATTAATTCTTAGCATTCTCCATGGTCATGTGCCAATCCTAGTTGCAGAGAAAGCTAGGAAAGCATGAATATCTAAGCCGGCTGGGCACAGTGGCTCACGCATGTAATCCTAGCACTCTGGGAGGCTGAGGCGGGCGGATTGTTTGGGCTCAGGAGTTCGAGACCAGCCTGAGTAAGAGTGAGACCCCGTCTCTACTAAAAATAGAAAGAAATTATATGGACAGCTAAAAATATATATAGAAAAAGTAGCCGGGCATGGTGGCACGTACCTGTAGTCCCAGCTACTCGGGAGGCTGAGGTAGGAGGATCGCTTGAGCCCAGGAGTTTGAGGTTGCTGTGAGCTAGGCTGACACCATGGCACTCTAGCCTGGGCAACAGAATCTGCGAACACAGTTAAAAATGAAATGAGAATTTGGGTCCAGTGGCACATACCTTTAGTCTCAGGTCTTGGGAAGGCTGAGGCAGGAGGATCACCTGGGGCCAGGAGTTCGAGACTGTAGTGTGCTATTTTTGTGCCTGTGAATATAAAAATAAATGCTTAATGTACGTGCTTTTTCCAAGGGTCTGCAAGCCCAAAACACCCTTAGAGATGATCTTAATGAGTTATATAATAATAGTTGTGTGAAAGCCTAATGTGTACATTAGGTCCCTGCTCTCCCCAACAAACATGGGGAGGCTAAATAATTTCCTCTTAGCCAACTAACTGCAAAGACAGTCCATCTAGACTATTGAGTGCATGGGTCAAAATATTTAGGAAATTTTATAAATTAGAAACAGGATTCAATGGTATATAGGAGAAAATAATGAAAAACTATGGGAGTATCTTAAATAAACCAAAGGTCATGATTAGTTCATATACTAACAAATCATCTCTCAGCTCCCAGACATCATAACTATATCTAATCTCATCTTTAAAATACTGTCTTACCATAATTTTATCATTTGATAATATAGATAATATCAGGAACTTTTCCTTAGGAAATAGTAGAGCTCTGATTAGCTTGGGTTTTTTTTTTTTTTTTTTTTTTTTAAAGCTGTGGGTACATCACAAATGATTAGCTTGTTCTTAACGTGCAAGTGTTTAGGATAACAAAACAAAGCCAGTTTGACTTCAGATAATCCTTATTTGATCTCATCAAATCTAAGGGCCCTTGTGACCCTAAAGCTTGCCTTCATTTGACCTCTAATAGAGGACAAAAGAACTTACATTGGTTAATAGAAAAAAAGATAAGATTTTCAGATGACCACATATTCATTCATTTATACTAACAATGATTTTTCTATAACCCCAAATATATTTTCTGCTAAGAAATTACTATATCTCATTAGCTCTAGAAACCATAGATTGCAAGATACTATTAATTTTTTGGCACTACTAAGAAAAAAAATTGATCAATTAAACTGACAACATCACTTCTGTGCAAACTTAAGGAAAATAACAACTGAAATAAATTTGTTGAGATATTCCTGAAGTTTCAAAATGTCCTAAAACTCAAAAGCATCCCACTCTTTTGAGACACTTGATGCAGAGTCGTCAACGTCTGTCTTTTCTACACAGTGTCACCCTCTGTGCCACCAAAAACATTGACTATGCAGCATTTTGATGTTCTGCTGTTCCCAGGGTTATATTCCAAGCCACTGGCATCTCTCCTGAGTTCTGATGCTCATGTGAAAACAGTGACAGTTATGTCACAACCATCATCTGACCGATATTGTGAGGTATGTCACAATTTGAGAGAGGTTAAAATATACATCCTAAAATTGATGAAACACAAGAGTAAATGAGGAAAGTAAAGTTGCTAGGAAAAAGGTTGACCTACTGTGGCTCACTTGTCCCTACATAAATATGAATTCTCCACATTTAATTTTTTTAACTTACAGGGAGCTGTTGGCCGAGCTAGATCTATTTCTTTTAAAAATTTTTTCTTTTAGAGATGGGGTCTTTCTCTGTTGCCCAGGCAACAGTGCAGTGACGTGGTCATAGCTCACTGCAGCCTCAAACTCCTGAGTTCAAGTGATCCTCCCTCCTCAGCCTCCCAAAGTGCTGGGATTATAGGTGTGAGCCACCATGCCCAGCCTGGCTCTATTTCTTAGGTGTTTCAACCCAGTGTTCTTTCAGACACAGGGCTTCCTCAAGTTGTCCCTCACTTGGAGAGGTCTGGTTTGCTAATATTCAGTTACTCTCCTCCAACTCCATCCCCTGACA
>JAQIFY010004558.1:0-11691 GCA_028533085.1 Varecia variegata | reverse complement strand
CCCCGCCCCACAACCCCACCCTCACCCACACACACCTGCCCAACACTCCCCACTGCTACCCAGAGTCCTGCCCAGAGGCTTCTGGCAGGTGCCCAGCCCCGGCTAAGCGTTCAGTGTACACTGTTCTAATCCTGAAACAAACCTCAAGGGTGGGTGGTATTAACCACATTTACACACCCAACCCTAGGACAGGAGAATTGACATTAATACCTTGAGGTCTGGCAGCCACCATGTGGCAGGGCCAGGGTCCCACGGCTGACATAACGGCGGAGACCATGCTTGTGGAGCAACCTAGAGCGCAGGGTGGCTGTGTCTTAGCCTTTGAGGCCGGAGCACTCTCAGGTGCCCAGCTGACGCTCCCTGGGGCTCTGCCGCCTGTCTCGGCACTGCGCAGGTGTGGGGGTGCTGG
Source organism: Varecia variegata (assembly GCA_028533085.1). Classification (NCBI taxonomy): domain Eukaryota; kingdom Metazoa; phylum Chordata; class Mammalia; order Primates; family Lemuridae; genus Varecia; species Varecia variegata. The sequence goes on along the minus strand of JAQIFY010004558.1, from coordinate 11,282 downwards.
ACTGCAGTGCATCTCCTGGGCTTGGCTGCACTTAGCTCTGCACTGACGGTCCCAGTGCCAATTTCCCAAGTACCTGATGAATCAGACCCAGCGCAGATTCACTTAAAATTGCGTGAAGGCAACTTCCATGTGAAGTAACTCACATTCTGATTCATGGTTTAAGAAATTTAAAGGGTCAAAATGTCTTCTTTGAGCTGTCACTTGATATAGCTTGTCTGATAATAAGAAGTTATCTAATTATGTTTAGATTTCTAAGTTGGAAGAATCCCTCAGGAAGGCAGTGCTGCAAATAGAACAGCTGCAAAGGTAAGTTCCCTCGTGAGTACACAAACGGGGTCACCGGCTGCCACTGTGTACTTGGTCGTCTACCCTCTAAGATCTGGAAAGAGATGACTGCAGGTGCCACCTCAGTTGTAACCCAGGAATGGAGGAAGGAGCACTTTCATGTACTAGAAACTTCTGTCAAAGCAGAACATGCCGTGGGAAGCCAAAAGGAAGATCAGGGAGACAAGAAAGTGGAAAAAAAGTGGCTGGTTCCCCTTGGGGACGAACCCCACAGTGGTTCCTGGGGCATCGGGAGGGCCCTGGGAGGGTGGTGCATGCAGACCTCCAGGAGTGCCTGGTGGCCTCCTTTCTGCCAGGATCATCAAATACATGTGGCCTGTTCTGTTTATAAAGGCTCCACGGGGAGTGGCGGATGCATTTCAGAAGGACACATCCAGAGTTACTATTAATAGAATTAACCAAAAACGGTGACTGAAAGTGTCACATTTCAATATCTGGAAAACCTAGCCATTTAAAATTCATGTTTTTTTCCATTTTCACTAATCAGTGCCTTTACCACATTGATCTTTTCTGAATGCACTTGTTTGCATTTAATGTCCCTAAAATTTGGAATCAGTGACATGCCATAGTTCAATTAATACAGCGATACCTAGATGTGGTGCATCTTATATGCAATGGTGTCTTAGATTTTGTGAAACACTGTACAGTTTCCTGTTGAATGTTGTGACATGTTGGATAGTTGCGAGTCCCCATGTGGTGGTCACACATTGATTTGGAGGTTGAGGACCCGATGACCCTATGGGTGCTCCTGTCCCCCATGGGCGGTGTGTCCAGGCACAAGCCACCCAGTGTGCATGAAGATGCCTGCCTCCCTGTTGTGTTGGGCAGCTGAGCGTGGCCGACCTGGAGCCATGGGCCAGGGAGGAAGCTGTGGTGCCTGTCATACTGATCGGTGGCCCCACTCCTGATATGAGGTTCTGCTTTGCCTCTGTCTGGGGTGAAAAGGGCCTTGGTTAGCTGTCACTATTTTGGATTATAAGAGTTGCCATGTGCTTGTTTTTTGATGGGTATATTCCAGGGATCAGCAAACTCCAGGCCAAGTCCAGCCCCAAGTATATTTTCGTATCACCCTCAAGCTGAGAACAGCTTTTGCATTTTTAAAGGATTGTAAACACATTGCAACATAGGACAGTCACTTGGCTTGTTCAGCTCACTCTGAATCACCAAAGCCCAAAACAACTCGGCGAACACACGAGGTGCCCAATAAAGACCTCTGCACGAGTGGCTGACCACCGTGAATAAAAGCACCTTGACTCTTAAGTCTGGCAGGGCTGTGGCTTGGGTCCTCTGAAGGGCATACACTCCTGCTTCCAGATGCCTCTAAAACGCATTTTGTTATGTGGCCAACATGGCCTTCTGCGTTTACTAGCTACTCTCTGCAGAGACGTTGTTGTAAAGCCTGCTTCAAATTCAGTATCACAAAAGGAAAGACAGATACTCACCATGCATCAAAGTGTGGGATTACTTTTTTTCTCCTTGTGGTATAATTTGCTTTCTTTCTGTGGACTTTTGAAGTGTTTTGTTAATTCTGTAAAATTCCTGGCCATTACCTTTTCAAATCTTGCCCTGTTGCAGTCCCTGCCAAAGCCACTGCCCCTGCCTTCTGTGCCTCTGCACCTTCTGTTACGATCCATCTTCTTAGGTCATTTGGACACATCCTGGGTTACTTCTTCCACTCCCTGATCTGTTCAGCACTACAGCTACTTCTCCACTGAGGTATTATTCTATTCTATTAATATTTAACATTTCTAGAACATTCCTGCTCATTTGTACTATTTGGAGAATAGGATTTGCTCATTGTTGTTTCTCCATCTTCAGGCATTTCATTTCATAGGCAGTCTGTTTATTTTCCATGCCCAATAACCTCAGGAATCCACATCCGCCTCCTTCGCCTCTGCTCTCACTTGAGGAGGTCCTTTCTGGTGTGGTTGGTGGTCTCGGGTGAGGCTGCGTGGGTTCCCACTCTACGCACCCTTGGTATCGCCTGCATTGTCCTCCAGAGAGGATTCCCACATGTTCTCCCAGCTAGGCCTGCTCACCTCAGACGCTCTGCCCGCCCTCGGCCTTGCCCTGCCTGAGGATGGGCTATCAGTGTGGCATTGTTATGGTGGTCTTGGTGCTCCTTTCTGTTGTCTTTTGGCCGGGGGCTTGGAGACTCACCTTCCTCCGAGCCCCAGACATAACAAAATGCATTTTAGAGGCATCTGGAAGCAGGAGTGTGTGCCCTTCAGAGGACCCAGGCCACAGCCCTCCCAGACTCAGAAGTCAAGGTGCTTTTACCCGCTGTGGCCAGCCACTCGTGCAGAGGTCTTTATTGGGCACCTTGTGTGTTCTCCATGTTGTTCTGGGCTTTGGTGATTCAGAGTGAGCCAAACAAGCCAAGTGCCTGTCCTCAGGGGATGTCTGTTTAAGGAAGGGGAGGTAGAAAATGGATTGGGACAAATGACTCTGGGGCGGCGGGGTCAGGGGTGAGGGGTGGCCCCAAGGGGACCAAGGGGTAAGGGTTCCCAGCCTAGACAGTCAGCATAGATGGGTGCTCAGGGCATCGTCCACACCCCTCGGTGTGTCTGGGGAAACAGGTGTGCTCCACCCACTTCCAGACATGGGTGGAAGTGCATCCGCAGGCCCGTGAGATAGGGAGGACCCGTGAGTGGCAGCTTTCTGTGATCGGAAGTTACAGGACGCAGCCTGCTGTCTCTGCTACCTGCTGCCATGGAGATAAATCCAGGGCTTTGTTAGATCAGAAAAATGGCCAAGTAACTTGTCCACATTTCTCTTGCCAGCTTTTAAAAACTGATATGGGCCGGGCACAGTGGCTCACACCTGTAATCCCAGCACTTTGGGAGGCTGAGGGGGGAGGATCACTTGAGCCCAGGAGTTTGAGGTTGCAATGACCTATGATGATGCCGCTGCACTCCAGCCCAGGCGACAGAGTGAGACTCTGTCTCTAAAAAAAAAAAAAACTGTTGGGGTAGTAACTCCTGTTGCCATGTCTTAATTTCATACCTGTAACACCTGTCACTGGCCATTGTCCAGTATCAGTTGCAGCTGCAAAAGCCAGTTACTTAAATGGTAACGAGTGTTGATTTTATTTTGCTCCCGGGGTTGGGGAGGAGCAGGGCAGTTGGACAAGTAGAACATTTTGGAGAACTGTCAAATTCACATGGATTGCCCTTTTGCAATCCCATAAAAATATTTAGGTGATTCAAAGCCTTCTCATACTTTCAATTGGAATGACTTAGTGGGAAGTAAATTTCCACAGTTTAATTCAATACCTTTTCTCTATCTGTTTAGTATGAGATCGTCACAACAGGCAGCTTTCAGCACACTAAAAAATTCAGTTTCAAGTAAGTAAAATAATGTCAGAAAGGGAAATATAAAGATGCCGAATCACACTAAATGTGCATTTGCACTGAGGCTTTCTCTTCACTGCTCTTCCAGCAAAGCCGCGTGTTCATCCGCTGCAGCCACCTCGCTCATCAGCCCCAGACAGGTGTGTGGTCTGGTGGGATGGGGTGGAGCCTGCGAAAGTCAGGGCCCACGGGTGCTTCCTGTGGACACTTCTGCATTTCTCTTCCATCCCTTCCCCCTCCAAGCCACAAATACTGCGGATCCCAATGCTGAACAGTGTCCTGGCTGCCCAGCTCCCTCTGGTGCTTACATTGTGTCCCAAGGCAAGTGTGTGCTCCAGCGCACCGCAGCCCTGCGGCTGTAGCTGTTGGTTTTGGGGTGATCACGTGGCGTGGTATCTTGGGAGCTGAATTGGGATTCCATTGCCAGAGAGACTGGTAGCCCACCCTCATGGCACACGAAGGGGGCTGAACCTGGGCCCCTGCCTGGGGAGCTTGCTTACACTGGAGGGTGTCCCTGTGGCTCTCTGCTGACCCGTGTCCAGTTGTGCCTGCCTGACCATCACTCTGAAATGGAGAGCCCGGCCTTGTGTCCCCATCGGCATCCTTGGGGGATCCGGGCCTGGGGCAACCCCTGGGTCTTCACGTGGAAGGTGCAATTTCATTACACCAGCACAGTAGGAAACAAGTTCAAAGATTTATTACCTATAGATTCTGGCAGGGAGGGCACCATGAGATGGGAGGGCATCCTCCATCCATCCCGGTCACAGGAGGCCAGAGTGAAGGTTCTGGCAGAGAGAGGGGCCCCTGGGCCAGCACCTTTGTTGTGTCCAGGGCATTGCCCAGACAGGGTTCCCATGGGGGATTTTAACTGGGGAGGTTAGAGCAAGCAGGCGTGAGTCCCACGGGTCCTGCTGTGACTGAGAGGTGGTCACTGTGGCAGGTCTGCACAGGCTGTGCAGGGTGTGGGGGCCACAGGTCCAGTTCAGTAGGTTGTATCTGGCTGCCCCACAGGGATGTGGTCACCAGGAGGAAGTTGTATAAGGCAGGTAGCTGAGTCGTCCACATTGAGAACTGGGGGTGGGGGCGTAGAACTGGAGACCGTGTCAGGGGTGACTGAGCCCTGCCCTGGTATGAGACAGTTAAACTTGCGTTGAAGATGGATCCCAAGACAACATAAAAGTATAAGAATTCAGTACATCCAGGCTTGACCAATGAATGTCATGGCTGGGACTCCTGCTAGCACTGTCAGGACAGTGACTCTCTTTCCTCTGAGGTCACTAGCCATAAGGATGGCAAGGCTAGGGGAGGGCCAGCTTGAAAACAAATCCAAATGATGTTTCCCTATCAGCCTCTGAGCTAATGAAAGAACTAGCATGTATTGAGCATAAATGTTGTAATGTGTGGGCCAGGGAGCGAGTGTTAGCAAAGTCAGGGAGACGTTCCCCACTCAGGAGGTTCCAGTATAGCAGGCTCCAGGCAGGTGCTAGCAGAGCTCAGAGCGGGGACAGTCTGGAGGCAGAGGTGGTGTGTACAGAGCCGCTGGAGCAGACGCTTCGGGGAGAGCCGGGGAGATACGGCTGCAAGTGCAGCGTGAGGAAGAACTCGGCCAGGGCCCAGGCAGGGTGCTTCAGTGTTCTGGAGGGAGGCTGCATGCGGTTTACAGATAGTGGGTGGACGTGGAGAGTTTTAGGAAGGGAAATGACAGTGATCAGATCTGTGATTGACTAAGCTATGACTGCACCATGGAACTAGAGGAAGATTTAGACATGTATCTGTGGTCTTGTTATATGTCTGTTTAAATTGATGTTATGTAATTACAGACTAGTCTTGGGCTCAATTAATGCCTTTCACTATGTGTTTAACAGAGTGGAATCGATGGAAGTTGATCTTACTCCTTCCCCAATGAGAAAAGTAAGTACATCTGTCCTACTGTGTTGCTGGTTTCCCATACACCAGATATCTAGTCTTTCCAACTTCTCTCAGCACTGGTTAAACTTCATTTAACAGTAGATTGACCTCTCACGGTGCCTCTGCACTGTGTGCTGGCCCCAGGGACATGTGTTGGGTTGTGGTAAGACTGTCACAGACTCTCCCATTCAGCTTGAACGCTTGAGACTGCAGTTGGATCTGGAGGAAAGAAAGCAGGTGGGGAGGGCAGCAGGGTCCCGTGCTGGTCCTGTGCTGTTTCCGTGTTGGCCCCTGCTGGTCCCATGTTGTTCTTGTGTTGGTCCCACATTGTTCCAGTGTTGGTCCCATGTTTTTCCCTTCTTGGCCCCTGCTAGTCCTGTGCTGGTGTCCAGGACAGGTGGCAGTGGGGCTGGTGGCCCTGTGCTTTACCTGCCTTCGCCTACAGTCTCAAGAAGTGACAGAGACAATGCTAAAGAAAAAAACAGTAGGTCCTGGCAGCCCAGGAAAAGAAGTGGGTCAGAAATTTGAAGGACTCTGAAAAACAGAAAACAGCTTCAAATTGGAGAGAAACAAGACTAGAGGAAACCTGGCCAAAACTCAGGAACACTCCAGGTCAGCTCCCTGTCATGTGCTCAGCCAGGCAGTGTGGGACTCAGACACACCCTCAGCCAAGCAGCAGGTGGCTCCAAGCAGGGAGGGAGCCGGCAGCATGTTAGGAGGACCCGGGAGGGTGGGCTGCAGCTGGGGCAGGCACGGGGTGGGAGAGCAGGTGGGGTCAGGGAGCACAGGCAGGACAGTGGAGCGAGTGCATTGATTGATGTACATTTATTTATTCCTATTACTTACTTGATATGTGTGTTGCTGGAGGTCGTGTCACCTACGCTGCTCGTTTGCACATACTGTTCTGAGCACTGTGAACAGGACCTCAGTCTCCCAGTAGACTGTGAGGTGGACTCTGCCCTGCAGACTTCTTACTGAGCAACAGTGCTTGTCTCTAAGGGAACCACACGGAACCAAATTGTGCAGGGACCTGGATTCCAGGATAAGAAGGTAGGCTTTATTTCATAGGGAATGAAGAGCCATTTGCAGCTTTGGTGGAGGAGAAACCCTAGTTCCTTGGCAGCTGGTTGGAGCATGAGCCTCCTCTCCCTAACCCAGCTCACCTCCCCAACACTTGCCGTCCACGCCCACGCTCACCCTGCTGACGCTGCGCTTCCAGACTTCCAGACACTCATATGTGGCCGCACCTCTGTAGGGCCTCCCTGACAGATCCCCACCGATGCCTCCAAGGCTGGATGCCCACTTCTGTCTGTCCTTTGGTACACTCGTGGCCTTGTTTCAGGGATGAACTCACAGCCTCCAAGTCCCCACAGCTTAAAGGGGGAGAATTCTCTCCTGTCAGGTCAGTTTCCTGGTTTTCCATAGCATTCGGGTAGTCGGATGAGGATAGGAAATACTCAAGACTGACAGACAAAGTTGATTCACACCTCATTGGGTGTTACCTTGCAGATGGCAGCTGAAAGACCAGACTGCAATCAAAATTCCAAAGTGAGGTGCTAGACCAGGCATGGGCAGACATTTTCTGTAAAGGGCTAGATAGTAAATAATTTGGACTTTGCAGACCGGAAAGTCTCCGTCGCAGCTACTCAGCTGTCATTGAATCGCAGAAGCAGCCATAGAAGTAAATGGAAGAAGCAGCAGCCAGTGTGGAAGCAAACGGGCATGGCTGTGTTCCAGTGAAACTTTATTAACAAAAACAGGATGTGGGCCACAGTTTGCCAACCCCTGTGCTACACCAGCTCCTTGTCACACTGGAGTGGACGTATGTAGAGGCTTCTTTAGAGAAAGCAGCTTTGCACCCCAAGTGAGGTAGAGTGAGGGGGGTTTCTAGTAAATCCAGGCTGAGCAGAGGTTCTGGGAGACCACTCAGATGCCTGTGTGGACTGGGTTCCTACTGTTTGGTGAACACCCCACACCTACTTGGGGCCTCCCAGGAAGGAGTGTCATCTAGGGTGATCTTGGTGGCATTCCTGCCCCAAAGCCTTGTCGAAGGAGAGGGCCATAGCACAGGAGTCTCTCAGGGTGGACTTGAGAAGCAGAGGCCAGCGCAGCTAGCAGCCAAGCAAGAAGGGGCCATGCCTCCCATGAGGACGCCTGGGGACAGCCTGGACCAGCCTGGCAGGGCCTGTCTCTTCCCTCTTCTTCCTGCCTCACTGCACCGGGCCTGGGGCCCTGGGGCTGCTGGTGATGGGAGGGGGTGAGGGGAAGTCTGCCTTCCCGTGGAGAGGGGTGTCAGACTGGGCCAGATGATTTCAGGCTGTTAACCTTGAATGAGCACAGGACTTTCTACTGCGTATGGTTGACCAGTGTTAATGGAGATTTTTTTAAAAGGTAAAATCATGACTCACAAACATAAACACCTCTTACATACTTTTTTATTGATAATATGCCCTTGCTATTTTTTAAATTTTTTAATTGATATTTATTGTACATATTTCTGGCATCCATGTAAATGTTTGCTACTTGTTACTATGTAACAGTCACATCAGGGTATCAGAGTGTCCGTCACCTTGAGTGTTTATCATTTCTATGTGTTGGTATTATTTCAAGTTCATCGACTTTAACTCATGAGTTAATGAGGGACACCAGTAAAATGTGAAAACTAGTTTGAAGGAGAATCCAAGAGCAAACACACGTGTAGGCGGCCAGGACTGCAGCCCTGCGGCTGATGGAGGCAGAGCCTTCCCATGTGGTGGGACCGACTCCACCACAGCCCATGGACAAAAACATGGGCGCCAGTGTCTTCTGCAGCTCACAGCTGGAAGACAGTGCCAGGACAAGGAAAGACACAGGCCCCATAGGATCTTTCACACTTTTTTCTGACATCAGGAGCAACCTGAGCCTTACCAAGTGTTTATTCTCTGCCAGGAAAACCCTCCGCTAGGTAAGGTATGAATGGACCAAGGGGCACAAGGTAGCACGTTTCGACTGTATCCCGTGGGCCGAGCCCACACGTGGCGCCCGTCACACACAACTGGGCAGGTGTTGGGGTGACACGGAGTCCCAGCGGGGGAGAGCTCAGGGCGTCCTCTGCCATCTTTATGGAAATGCCTGGGAGGGCATCGTGGGAGGAGAGGATTTGAAAGGCCTGCTGCTGCTCGTCTTGTTGTTCTGGGCTAACTTAAAGGGGCAGTGTGGGGGTCTTGTTTTTCGGGTGAATTCCAAGCTTGCCGTGTGGAGGCCTCCACTCTGGAAGGCACACTCTCCAGAATGGCAGCCTGATGTTTGGGACACCTCCCTGAGGCCCCTTGGCTGTCTGGTGTCGTTCCCAGTACCGTCTAGGCCGGGTCTGGGCTTGCTTTCTGCCGGGCAGTCCCAGGAGAAATGTGCGCCTCACCCGGTCTAGACTGTCGGGATCTGAGTGCAGCGAGCGCAGCTGCAGATATCCGAGTCCTCGCTGGCAGCTCCCAGGCGCGCTCCAGGCTTGGCATGTCTCATCCCAGGAAGCCTGGTGGAAGCCAAGAGGCCGTGAAGCATGGCAGGTGCTCACTACGGTGTCTGACCAGCCCCTCCCCAGCGCCCACACTGGGCCTCTGTCGCGGGCCAGAAGCCTGGGCACTCCGGCCTTTTAAGATTCTTTTTGCTCCAGCAATTACTAGACTTCCCTCTAAACAGAGGACTCAATAACTGACCCAACAAACAAAAATCCTTTCTCTTTTTTTTTTTTGAGACCGAGTCTCACTCTGTTGCCTGGGCTAGAGTGCCGTGGCGTCAGCCTAGCTCACAGCAACCTCAAACTCCTGGGCTCAAGCAATCCTGCCTCAGCCTCCCAAGTAACTGGGACTACAGGCATGCGCCACCATGCCCGGCTAATTTTTTCTGTATATATTTTAGTTGCCAAGCTATAATTTCTTTCTATTTTTAGTAGAGACGGGGTCTCGTTCTTGCTCAGGCTGGTCTCGAACTCCTGAGCTCAAACGATCCTCCTGCCTCAGCCTCCCAGAGTGCTAGGATTACAGGCGTGAGCCACGGCGCCCAGCAAAAATCCTTTCTTATTAGATGCTAGATGAGAAAAGACGATTTACTTCATCCCAGTCATGCATTAGTAATTTTGTCCTTAGTGTATGGTGATAATTTTCTCTGTTGAAGTTTCAAATAACATATCGTAAAGTTCATGAGAACCTCGAGCCTGGTGGTGAGATGAGGCTCAAAGGGGCAGATGGAATAGCATCTGCCTTGGCGGGCAAGGGGGGCGCTCTGGTCCTGACGGTGCCCAGGCCTGCTGGAGACACCATGGTGCACAGTGAACCATGGGCACCTGGGCGGGTGGCCTGGGAGGACACTGCAGATTACTCCAGATGGAGCACAGCTCCAAGGGGAGGTGATGTCGGGATTCTTAAGATGCACTGCACACTGAAGGTATCGTAGCTGATGGAAGGATCCAGAAAGGAAGGGATCAGAACACTCCTAGCAGGTGAGAAGTACCTGGAGCCTGCCCGGATGAGGCAGAGGCTGCGATTTCCCGGGGTTCTGTCTGGTTGGGGTGTGAGTCCAGCCATCAGCTCGGGTGGATGGGAGCATGCTGAGTGGACAGCTCTGTGGGAGAGCTGGCCTGCGGGCAGCACAGAGGGCCATTGAAACTGAAGGGCTGGTCCCTCCAGGGCTATAGTCTTGCCAGCAAGCGAGAGTGGAGGATAGGCAAGGTGGGGTTGAGGGTGCCCCTGGAGTGAGGCCTGCCCTGCACTGATGGAGAGGCCGAGGACACGGGCTTCTGTGATGGGTCAGAAGTGCCTGTGGATCAAAGGATCTGTGTGGTGGGTGTGCCAGTGTGCGGGAGCCAGGAAGATGGGTAGCCATGTCTCAGTAGGGTACAGCCGGTGACAGCAGAGCCTCGGGACTCACAGGTGAGGGGAGGGGTCTGGCAGCTGGAGGAGGGACCCCAGGAAGGAGGCTGCACATAGCACTTTGCTAACACCCCCAGGTAACACAAAGCAGCAGGAGTGGCCTCCACTACCAGCCTCCTTCCTGGGCTAGCAGCCTTGACTCTCAGCTTCCTACGTGTCAGGCAGAGAGGTGGCAGCACCTGCCTCTCAGTTGTTGGGTGGGGTGGAGGCTAGCACAGTGGGGCCTGGCACACACAGCTCCATGAGTGTTGTCTCCACCCTGTCTGTCAGCACCTGGATTTCAAGGTGACAAAATTATGCACCCAAGATGAGGATTTACCCAGGAGTTTACATTTTCCAATGTCAGCCAAGACCTTTGTTTACTTTTCTCTCTCCTAAACTTCTTAAAAACACTTAGTGGTGTCCCTGATCCATTCACTATTTTAGGTCCTGGTGGATCAGAGTTCCCACCCACTTCCACCAGCCTCATGGGGCCAGCATTCCAGCAGGCAGGAGCTGAAGGTGAACACAGAACCATGCCAGCCAGGAATTTGTCAGAGGGTGATAAAGACTAAGGAGACAGGCCGGGCGCGGTGGCTCACGCCTGTAATCCTAGCACTCTGGGCGGCCGAGGAGGGTGGATCGCTCGAGGTCAGGAGTTCGAGACCAGCCTGAGCAAGAGCGAGACCCCCGTCTCTACTAAAAACAGAAAGAGATTATCTGGCCAACTAAAGATATATATAGAAAAAATTACCCGGGCGTGGTGGCTCATGTCTGTAGTCCCAGCTACTTG
>JAQIFY010004557.1:0-11692 GCA_028533085.1 Varecia variegata | reverse complement strand
TTTTGTGTCACCTTCATTTGCTCCAATTTCAGTATTCTTCCTTCCTTTGTGTAGATCTAAGTTTTTGTTTGATACCATATTCCTTGTGTCTGAAAAACTTCTTTATAACATAGCCTGTAGAATAGGTCTGGTGACAATGAATTCTCTCAGTGCTTGTTTGTATTAGAAAGTCTTTGTTTCTCCTTTATTATTGAAGCATATTTTCTCTAGGTGTGGAATTCTGGGTTGATATGTCTTTGTCTGTATTGTTTTGCAATTCATCATTTGAAAGATGCCATTTTATTTCCTTTTCCATTGTTTGGTTTTATATGAGAATTTCTAACTATTTTTTCTGTGTTTCTTATATTTGTTACTGTATATACTATGTCTTTGTTTTTTCTTCTGCTGGTTGCCTTCAAGATTTTCTGTTTGACTTTTCTTTCCAGCAGTTTGAACATGATATATGTACATGTCGTGTTCTTGGTATTTATTCTAGTAGGTGTTCTCTGAGTTTCTCAAATCTGTTGTCTGATGACTATCGTTAGTTTTGGAAAGTTCTCAGGTATTATTTCTTCAAATATACCCTTAGCCTCATTTTTTCTTACCTCCTTCCATGATTCTAATTACACTTATATTAGATCATTTGATATTGTTCTATACATGTGTTAATGCTTTCTTCTCTTGTCTCTCTCTCTTTCTTTCTCTCCTTTTTTGTTTCAGTACGGTAATTTCTATTGACAGATCTTCAGGTTCACCAATTCTTTGCTCCTATGTCCATTCCACTGATATGACTGCTGAAGGCACTTTTCATTTCTATTATTGTGGTTTTCATTTCTAGCACTTCCACTTGCTTGTATCTTACAGTCCCCATCTCCTTGTTGAAACCATCTATATTGATCTTATTTTAAATCCCCTGTCAGATAATCCTAAATTCTTTGTCATATCTTGATCTTGTCCTGATGACTGGTTTATCTTTTGGTAGTATTGGGTTTTTATTGCTTTGTCGCATTTCTTAGTATGCTTTGTTCTTGAAAGCCGGAGATCTTGTGAAGGCTAAATACTGAGATAAACAACTTTTATGTCTAGAAAGGGGCACATTTTTTTTTTCCTTTCTGCTTGGCCATTTGTGTGGGGTTTGATTTGACATAGTTAGAAATTTGACTGATGTTGAGATTTTTGTTGCTATGGTTACTGTCAGTGCATCACACTCTTCAGATACCTGTAACCTTACCATTTATTTAAAGAGGAGGCTGGTTTCCCAAGGCTTTTGTTTTCATTTTTGTTTTCCCTTGTGCTGCTTCATTTTCAGCTTCATGTCTTCTCTTTACCAGCGCTGTGTCTACACATTGCTCCCGCTCCCACCCTCCCTCCCTCACTGTGGTTCTGAGCCCAGCGCACATTCCTGCCTACCTGCCAGGAGAGGGAAGCTTTTTATTTCCTGTTTGCTTCCCTCAGTTGCTTCCCTCAGTTCCTTCACCAGCATCCTAAGGGCAACAGTAGTTTTTGTCCTTTCCAACATAGATAAAGGCTTTGTTTCCCTAGCAGAGGTAGAGAATTCTCCTCTACCTCTTCTGCATGGATTCCAGTTGCCTTCCCCAAGCTCTGTACCATAAAGAATACTAATAATATTTTTTCTAATCTTGTCTGTGAGCAGCCAATGGGGTTCATGGAGAAAAAAAAATTATATCCCTAAAAAAGGTGTAGACTTCCCCAATTTCTGAGGCTTCCACAGGCCTTCCACTCTTGACAGTGTATGGTTAGCTTCCACCAATTCAACCAGTAAACATTGCTGAGCTCTGCGATTAATATCCGTTGTGTCTAGCCCAAGTAACCAGGGCTAACATCTCACCTCTCCCTACAAATATTTGCGCCTCTTTCAATGTTGGGTTATGTGTTTGCCCTGGAAACTTAGATCTCTGATGACTTTGAGAAAACTCATAAAATTTAATTTTGCCTGGCTCATTTTTTGTTGTAATAATAAATATGGTGCTGTTTGTATCCCTAAGCACCTCAATTAATTTCAGAATATTAAACCCACATTGAATTCCTGGGTTATACAGGTGATAATTAAATTAATTGTAACAAAACTGCAGGCTGTGATTTACTCATATCCAGTTTCACATTTGTAAGAAACCCAATTATGTGTTCAAGGACAAAGTTATGACTATGCCAATTCCAGAAACTCGAACTTTGAATGTCTGCTTTCTAGGGCCACTGCTGGTATCAGTACAGTAAGAAAAACAGAAACCACAGTAAGCAATTTAACAGTGAAAATTTTACATAGAGTAGTGTTAGACAAGGCACGGAATGATTAAAGAGCACAGAAAGACAAATCTCCCAGGTTCTCACTCATATGCGGGAGCTAAATATTAAAAACAATTGATCTCATGGAGACAGAGAATAGTATGATGGTTGCCAGAGGTTGCTTCCATGGTATCACGATTAGGTAAATGGATAACTGTATTATTCCTTGAAATTTAGAAAGTAGGAAGAAAAGAGGAAATTTGTGGAGAAGATAATGATTTTAATTTTTTTGTCTATGTGAAATTAGGGGGTTTCTAGGTCACCCATGTGGAAATATGCACTGGAACATGTGGGTGTAGGATTTAGCTGAGAGATGAGCCGGGATGTACTGAGATACACCTTTGGAGAGATTGCCTTGGTGGGGAAGCAGAGAGGAAATTTAATTATCAGGTGGGCGTTTGGTTTAAATGCCACAAATATTGCCTGATCATTTTATAAGGGTTAGGATGCAGTGCCTGAATATTTAGTGATATAAATGTCTATCAAATGCATACATTTTAACCTAAGAATGATGACAATCCACATAGGATTTAGAAAAACTAAACTGTGTCCACTGTGGTAGAGCTACTTTTTAAAGATGGCTTCAATTTTCTACAGACTTCACAGCTTCTCAGTCACCATCAACAGGTAGCCTATCTTTCCCTACCCCTTGAATCTGGGCTGATCTTTGACTTCGTTTGGTTAATGGAATGCATTAGAAGTTCTGAGCCAACATCTCAAGAGGCCTTCAAGCTTCTATTCTCCCTATCTCTTGGAACCTCACAACTGTCCCGATAAGAAACCAGAGCAACCTTTTGGAATATGAAATGTCTGGAAGGGACAAATCTATAGAGTCTGAAATATGTCACTGGAGAGGACTGGGGAAAATGGGGAGATTTGGTTGAAGGCCAAGGAGTGCAGGGTTTCTTTTTGGGACAATGAAAATGTTCTGAAGTTAATTGTGGTGTTGGATACTTCATTGTGTTGAATATACTAAAACCCACTGAATTATGTATTTTAAAATGGTGAATTGTACAGTGTGTGAATTGTGTCTCAATAAAAGGAGTCTTTAAATTTTCAGCATATTCACTGCAGGTTTCCCTCAAATATTGAATTGCCCTGGTGAATTACCCTGATGGATATAATGAGATTACGTTTATAAAATCTATTGCTCTAGTAGAAAGCAAGGCCCTGCAGTGTTAGAATTGAGTAGATTATATTGCCACCTGTGGTACAGTGATGTCTCTGTTCTAAGAGAAGTGGCATAAATCTGTCAGCCTTATTTTTCCTTCCTAGGACTTTTGCTGTGAGGCTAATTGTAGCCCCAGAAAGGTTTCTTACAATTACCTACCTGGGAGTCAGCCTTTAATGGCTGCTGATACACCTTTAATGGCTTTTGACAGAGGTGAAGTTAGAGAATACAGCAAATACTATCAAGCATGACCCCAGGGGCTAGGAAGGCCACACCACTAGCAACAAGGTGTTGTCTCAGGCTTTTGGTGCTTTTTTCCTTTTCAAAAATATATTTGGTTGCTGTAACCTAAAGGATGGTAGCCCTTCCTCATCAAAAATTGTGAAGCTCTAAAATGAAACTATTACCCCTCAGGAAAAACAGTATGTGGCCGTGCTGGGGGAGCCAGAGTGAGGGGAGAGTTTTGAGATAAGGGAGGTGCTGTCACAATCCTGCCTGTCCTGTTTACAGAGGGTTAAACCTGTGGTTCTGACAGTCCATCATTTTTATCCCTATAAGAGTGAATACATCTTTTTGTGTGTATGTTTCCAAGGAAAGTTTGGCTTCAGTTAATACTGGGATTTAAATAGCAAATCTTGGCTTTGGTGGTTTATTGGAAATATTTCCAATTACTTCAATACGTCTTTATTTTGGGTTGCCATGTGCTGGTACTACAAGGAAAACAGAACATAAGGACCCTTGGGGTACCAGAAAATTCTGTCTTCATCAGAGTTATAGTTAAATCTGTGGACCCAGATCCACCCTACCAGCTGTAAGTAGACCATCTCTACAATAGAATCAGAGTTAATTTAGTAATCTTTGATCCCTAGAAACTCTATCTGCTGTTGTCTCCTCTCTGATACCAGGCAATTGTCTCCAGCTTTATGTTGTTTTCTTTTCTCTCTAACATAAGATCATCAGCCTTGTACTGCAGCCTGACCTCTGTATGGGGACAGGATGTGTGTGTGTGTGTGTTTGTGTGTGTGTGTTTGTGTGTGCAAGCTTGAGTGCATGTGTAAATATATCAAGGAATTAGTAGGGAAAATCAAGTTGTTAAAGATTTTGTATTTAGAACACTCACTGGTTTTAGAGTCAGAAAAGCTGAACTTTTAATCGTCTTAGTAGAGGGATTATAATTAAAAAGCCACTTATTCCCCTATCATTTTTCTAATCTGAAAAATGGTCACAGAGACTATACCAATTACAGCCTTGTTCCGAAGATGAAGAAATGTAATAAGATATAGAGAATTGTTGTAAATATAGGGCAGTCTTTGATAATAAGTTATATTCTCCCTGGTTCAGTTTTGTGTTGGTCCTAACCAGAGGTTGACTTCCTTCCTCATGGGAGTGCTGTCATCTCTCTTGTTTTCCTATACAGAAGTCTCCCTTCCAGCTATTTCAAACCATAGAGCAAACAGGGCTCTGAGCATCCAGAAGTGTGAATTAGCCTTGCACTTTGTGTTCTCTCTGCATTTTCAACGGGATTCAGACAGCTGACCATCCCAGAACAGGCTTCAGCTATAAAGCTCAGTTATGTGAAATATGCACCCTGGGGCACTGGCAGCTTCCAGTGGAGAGGATTTAGAAAATTAGATCGGGAAATTGGATTGAAGTAGTTAAATGCTGCCAATTTGCATGTTCCAAGCTTCTAGAGACTAAGACCACCACTTAAACAATTAATACATAAATGTGTTGGTTCCCCTGCAAGACATGCTGTTATTAAATAAATTTTAATAACTAAAGACCAGTCTCTTGCATGCAAATAGCATTCCCTTGGCCTGAATGCGTGTAAACAATCCATAGCCTTGTCTCACTGAGGTAAGCCATGCCAAATTATGGCTTTCAATGAAACAGAGAAAGAAAACTCTCAGACATCCCTTTGAAGTTTGACTACTTGGGTAATGGATCTCTGCCTATTGCTTGGGGCTAGAATATGCTGGAAAAATATACCTTAGTTCAGGATGGCTCTATCTGGACCTAAATCTTAAGATGCAAATGCAGCTTTCCACCACAGATGCCCTCATATGCTGTAAAACCAATAGAGTCTGTCTTTGAGACCTTGAGGCACAGCTCTCAGATTTCTTCTCCTTCCCATCAGTCAGACAATTTCCTTCAGCTGTTTTCTTTTCACATTTTTTAACTCTCCTATTCTCATTAACCTTAACTCCACCCCAATTGAAATAGCATTCCATGAAAAAACGTGGTATAAGCTGTTTACCCTTTCCAGTGACTTCACATTAGGTAGGTGGAATCACTGTAAAAGCATGTGAATTTAATTATGAGTGTCCACTCACATAAATAGTGATGATCTGGAGCCCTTCATGAAGAGAGGTTCTGAAGTAGCATCTAGGATCAAAGTGGGGGTTATGGCAGAGGAACGTACAATGACCAATTATCAATACCTACTGTCTTAGAACTGTAAGCCAAACTTAAAAGGGACTTCTAATGGATTCCTCTGCTTCTTTAGTGGGGAAGGTGAGGGCCATGATTTAGCATGACTGCCTCAAATGGTACAAAGGGATGTCTACATGCATTCAGACCAAACAAATTCTACTTGCAAGAAGGAGACTCGTCCTGAGTTATTAAAATTTATTTAATTATAGCATAAATCTTGCTTTCAAAGTAGAAAATTTTATTCCGTACATTTCTTCTGTTACCCTATAAAAAGTAACCTTCTCTAAATATTTTGGCTTGAGATATAGCCACTTTAGTATGAATTAGAGGGGGTAAGGTATACTTAGAATGGGAAACAGCTTTCAGTGTGAGTGGCTTCACTGATCCTTAAAGGCTGCCTGAAACAATGCATCGAGGAGGATACTGGGACCATGCCCCACCTCAGTCAATTGATTATCAACATCTGCCTTGGGCATAAGAACAAAGGACTGGCAAGACTGATGTCTTATATTGTTGATTATTGTTTACTAAAAAGAGTATCGGAGGCTTCTTTCTACATCCAACTCTTCTTCAGACAAATTATCTGATCTTGGTTAAGTCATGTTACTATTTCTCAATAGATCTATATTTAAAGTTGTATAAAACATATACAACTATACACAAATATACATATACACATAAACATACATGCAACCAAATACATTCATAACTATTTCTTTATCTATCTATATTAAAATCACAAGTTCACACTGATTCCTCCAATTTAGTACTGGAAGATTGATACTATCCTTCCACCTTTCCATGTTTATAACTTCCATCTCTGACAACAAGAAATCTAGCTCCTATTTTCCGCAATGTATTTGCCTACTTGCTTAGCTCTAGAATACACAGAAAGTAGCTTTAGAATTGTTAACCCGTCACTTGGTGAAAAAGAAACTACTAACAAGAGTCCAGCATATTTCTAGAGTTAACTTTGTCTTTAGCCAGAAAATATATAAGCTAAATACTGTTGAAAATTATCTGATCTAGTTCATTTTTTTCTCTCCCTTTGGTATGGCTACATTACTTCTCCAAGTATGCTTTATAAAATGTGTTTCGGTTTGTATTCTGTTTTAGATTTCCCCTCATGAGCTTTTATTTGTTTTCCTTTTTTGATGATTTGAAACATTAGCAGGGTTCCAAACGTCAGACTGTTCAGCATGGTGTGCTTAGGGAAGTTTCATTTACCCCCATCTCCATCTCCTCTATTCTTTCCACCTTTCTCTCCCAGGCCATGTAATTAACCAATTTCATTAATCTCTGGCGTATCCTTCCTGTGTTTCTGTATGAACAATGAAAAGATACATCTATATTTTCTCACTCCCCCATCTTTCTTACACAAAGAATAGCATACTTTGTGTAATCTTTTGTATTTTGACTTTTTTACTTAACTGTATATCTTGAAAATCACTCCATATTATAGAAAACTCTCTCATCCTCATTCGACTATTCTTGATATATTGAACTTCTTTCTGTGGATATAGCTTAGTTTATTGAATCTCTCTCTTGTGTATGAGCAGACAGATTGTTTCTAACATTTTGCATTTATAACTATCACTGTAATGAATAACCCCAAATATATGCATGTTCCTAGAATTTCTGGGTCAAAATGTGAACATACATGTAGTTTTTTAGACTACTGACAAGTTTTAGCTCTTCATAAGGTTATTACTAATGTTATTCCATACACAATTGCATAAATATGAGTGACTGTATATCCACATCTTCACCAACAGAATACGTTGTCACTATGTTTTTTTCATTTTTGCTCATCTGATATATGAGAAATGGTAACTCAGTGTAGTTTTATTTTCTGCTTTTCCTATTATGAGGGAAGTTAAATATCTTTTTATGTGTTTATAGACTTCTTGTAAATGATCTGTTAATGTCTTTTGCCCATTTTTCTATTATGTTTCTGCTGTTTTTCACTCATATTCACAGAGTTCTTTATATTTAGAGACATAATTCTTTATCTCTGGTATACATTACAATATTATCTTGAAGTTTTCAGTTATGTTTTGAGTCTGGATATGGGATTATTTTTTGCCATGTCATTATTTTAAAGTTAATTTTATGTCACGTTTATTAATATTTTATTCTATTATATCACACATGGAAAAAATTTAGATAATATGACTTTGACTCCATTAAATAAATGAGAAAATTGAGATCCAGTGATACCAACAAATTGTCCAATGTCAAGATACATACATATATACATATACACACACACACACACATATATACACACACACACATACACACATATACACACAAATATATGGGCACATTTATTCACACACTTATTACATATGTTAGATAAGCCAAGCTGTATCTTTATAAAATGTTATGTGTATGTGTATATATATATATAAAATATATATATAAAAAATTAAACTTACTAAGCTAGTTGTTTCTGGGGATACAGTGATGAGGATAACCAGACATCCTTGTACCAATGAACTTGTGCTCACGGAAATATATTTTAAAGGTGGTTACAGACATTAATCAAATAAAAATTCTAACTGTAATTTAATTTTTGTGTTGTTAGAGCATATAATAGAAATGATTGACCTTATCAGGGAGGTTGTGATGAAAATTTGTAAAGGAATGAGCTAAAATGAGCTTGGATTTAAAGGATGAGCAGGTATTAATTAGGAGGTGATTGGGGTGGAGTAGGAGACTCAGCTAGAGAGAGGACCCTGTGTCTGAAGGGAGGGTGCTGAGTGTAAGGGGCAGAAAGTAGACTGTGGCTGTCATGTGGGGGAGGGGACAGAGTGTGGAGCATCATGGGGCTTTAGAGAGAGAAACTGGTTAATTGAAGATCAATTTTTTTTAAGCTGGGAAAAACTGAATGGCATAATCTTATCTTACTTCATAAAGCATCCCATTTGGTGAAAAAGTGGAGAATTGTTATAGTGGTATAAATGTGGAGTGACGAGACCAATTCAGAAGTTCTTGCAGCAGGCTAGGCTTTTACTAGAGTATTGGTGATAAGGATTCTTTAATTCAAAACTTAATCACTGAGTTGCTGTTATATGCCAGGCCCTGTATTAGGGGATGGAAATGAGAAAAGGTGGGCAGATATAAACAATATTTAAGAGGTAAAATAGATAATACATGCTGATAGATTAGATGTGACATATAAATGTGGCTATTTTAAGGATATCACTCGTTTCTGGCTTGTGGGGAAAAAAAGTGCCTGGTGGTTTTGGAGGAGGCCTGTGTTTGGGGAAGAAACTCAGGCATGTCGACTGGACATTTTGAGAATTTATGAAGACTCTCAGACATCTTTGGGGAGATGTCAAAGGTTTAACTGGTCAAGTGAATTCTGAGCTCAATGGAGATATCTGAATCAGAGACCCAGGCCAGTTTGTGAGTAGACTCAGAATAGATGGCATTCAAAGGTGTAGGTGAAGGCAAAATATTCTAGGGATAGTGGATAGGAGAAGGAAAGACCAGACTCATACTAAGCCTTGAGGGACATCAGCATTTAATTCTGTGGGTCAGGAGGAATAAACTTAGCAATAGAGATGAGAAGGAAACAGGAATAGTATGTAATGATGGAAACTGTCTATAGCTTTAAAGAAGCAGGGATATGTCAGTAGTGTCCAATACTTACAATAAACCAAGTACAAAGAGGGCTAAAGCTATTCATTTGGTTTAGTGACATGGAGTCTATTCTTTTTTTAAATTTTTAATTACTATGGGTACATATAATTGTGACTTTAGTGAAACCTCTTTGGGTAGAGTGAGGGGGCTGTAGCTAAGACAGAATGAGCTGGGGAGTGAGGGAGAGGGGAGAAAGAGGAGGAAATGGTCTGGAGAAGTTTGGCCATAATGAGGAAAGAGAGAAATTAGAAGCTGGGTAATTATTCAATGAAAAGGTGTAAGTTTGCTCTGGGGCTGATATTCTTCACTTTTTCGTGTTCTTTCCTTTAGATTCTCTGTTTCAGCAAACCACACAGGTGCAGATCTCAGGTTGTCCTAGGAGGAGGTGCCCCCAGAGGTCAGTTAAGAGAATTCACCCGTGGCCCGAAATACGAATGAAGATCTTACACTAAGCAAATCATTTCAGGGAATAAGTGCCCAGGTTGCTGTTGGAAGGGTTCCCAGGATGGACAGATAATATTTGACAACCAACATGAGGGTTTTATCTTTATTAACCAAAGTGCAGCTCTGGGAAACATCTCACTATGAATAAATGATGTTTTTGTTAATGCAGCCGGCATTTAAAAGTAACAAATCCACTGCTTTCCATGGCAAGCAATGGTGACAGTTCTGTTTTCCTAAATAATATGTCTCATTAACTAAAGCTGTCTACCTCCTTAGCATTAACTCACTTAATGCTGCCACTTGGATAAACACAAACTGCCTGAAACATATATATTCTTTATAGTCCCCCAAACCCTGCTTCTCTATGGCTCCTTTTGTTTTTATTGAGTGAGTTTTATGGTGGTAAAAAGGTTGCAAACTGAAACTTGTCACTTTCTGGTGGCAGTAATTTAGCATCTAATGAGCTAAACTCCTAGCCCGGGAGAAAGGCAGTAGCTCAGGAGCTGATGCTGGGGGCGCAAATGGGGTTGATTTTAAAAGGGACTGAATGTGACTCAGATGGAAATCAGGCTGAGAAAGCATTCTCCAGGGAATACTGATGTCAGATTATTGGAAGATGTTAAACAGCTAAAGAGGGGCAGCTGATATCATGGTAGTAATATTAATCAAACAATAATCATAATATTGATAACAACCCTCATTTATCAAGTTCTATAAACTATGGTGTCATACATTGTACTGAGGGCTTGCAAGCTGAACTCATCTCATGACTACCTGATGAATTGTGCAAACATATTAATTTCTTGGAACTTCAGTTTATAAGTCTGGAAAGTTAAAAATAATGACAGAAATCACAAAGCAAGCTTCAAATATAGGAGATAGATTTTAAACTGGAGTCCACTGATCAACCTTTTAATCAATCAGCATGTCCACCATTCAACTAGTAATGAGGATCCCTCCATACGTGGCTGCAAATCAACTATGTGACTTGGAAAGGGAGAGGAAAAGAAATGTCCTCTGTGTAAAATAAGAAGACTGAACTAGACAAATATGGAGACTATATAATTTGTCTAGTTCAGTCTCCTTGTTATCTTATTCAGAATTAACAATTTATTCTTTTTATTGCTAGAAAATTCTTCATAGAGGCTGCTTCTAAAATCCCTACTACTGCCACTAGGGAAAACAAAACCTAAATACCCCTTCGCAGCTGAGAACCCGTATGCATAAATGAAGGATTAAACGGGGAATGAATAATGATCAAAGGCCTCTGTGTATGGCACCGTAACAGGTACTGTGAGTACAGTGATGTGAGGCTTACGGTGAGCGCCACCTCTCTTTGACGTCCCTGGCCTGAGGTGTTTTCTTATATAAGAACTCATAAGCTGGGTGCAATGCTAAAATGTCATCAAAAGACTCTGTCCCTAGCAGTTTTGATGCAATTGATCTCTTGGTTTTTTTTTTTTTCCACTTGATTTCCAAATCTGTAGTGTCCCTGGAGTGCACAATATACCTTCCCATTACAGAATAAATAGCGGTGTTACTGGTAAAATTTTGTTACATAAATATTCATAAATACAGGTGTGTTTCTATGTATAGGCTTGTTTTAATATAAGGATCTCTAGGACTAAAGAGTGTGTTTGAGCATAAAACATGCAACTTCATAATGCACAACTTATATACTGAAAAACTTTATATTCAAATCAATTTTCT
>JAQIFY010004556.1:0-11692 GCA_028533085.1 Varecia variegata | reverse complement strand
ATTTCACTGTATTCTTCCTGCAATAGCATCATTTTTTAGCAACTTCTGCAAGTTTCTTGTTGTTGTTTGCTTGTTTGTTTATTTTTGAAACCCCAGACCAGACACAAGGCAT
Source organism: Varecia variegata (assembly GCA_028533085.1). Classification (NCBI taxonomy): domain Eukaryota; kingdom Metazoa; phylum Chordata; class Mammalia; order Primates; family Lemuridae; genus Varecia; species Varecia variegata. The sequence continues at coordinate 11,580 of JAQIFY010004556.1, read as the reverse complement.
TATTCATGGTAGTAAGAATTATTTTTTTCTTAGTATATGTACTCTGTAGAAGACATGTCTGAGTATTAATCACCCAGACCTTGGAATATGTTGCCTTACGTGGCAAAAGGGACTTTGCAGATGTGACTAAACTGAGAACCTTGAGATGCACACATCACCCTGGATTATATTAGCAGGCCCAGTGGGATCATCACAGGGTCCTTGTACGTGGCAGAGGGAGGCAGAAGAGTGTCAGAGAGAGAGGTTTAAAGATGCCGCCCTGCTGACTTCAAAGATGGAAGAAGGGAAGAAGTCGCCAAAAGCCAAGAACTGCAGGGCACTCCAGGGGCTGGAAAGGACACGGGAACAGATTCTCCCCTAGCGCCTCCAGAAGGAGCCAGTCCTATCGATACCTTCATTGCATCCCAGTGAGACCCACTTTGGTGGGACCTCTGACCTCCAGGATGGTGAGGTAATAAATTGGTAATAAACTTGTGTTGTTGTCAGCCGGTGCATCCGTGGTAATTTGTTATGGCAGCAACAGGAAACGAATACATCCTCCTCCAAAGCTGACCGGAGCCTGGGGCTTCCCTGCCTCCCACTTCCCGTGTAGCGACGGTCCCCACCCTCAGAACTGCCTTCAGAACCTACGGAGGCTGAGGAAGAAAGGTTTGGTCTGCACCTTACCTGTGACCACGAGCTCCAGGGGGTCGCTGGGGGCTGACCACTCGTACGGGTTTGAGCTGGAAAAGCTGTAGCATCGGTAGGTTCCGCTGTGGGCAGCAGTCACGGTGAGGATGGGGAAACTGGCCCGGTACCACATCTCGGGATTCTTGTAGGGCTCAGAGTCCCCCTCCTTGTACAGAGCAAATTGGTCAAAGCCATATGGAGTCTGACACTGTAGGGTCACGTCCCCTCCTGGGGAAACTGCCGGGCTGGGCTGGGCTAAGAGTGAAGGCTTGCGGTAAACTCCTGGGAGAAAAGGAAACTCTAATGTTAAAGACGGTGGTGGCTGGTGTCTCAGCTGTGAGGGGTGGGGACGTCCTGCCCCCCCCCCCACCCCTTTCTGGCTATATCCCTCCCGGAGCGCTCATTCCCCCTGCCCAAGCTCACAGACAGGTGAGGTCAGGTCACCAAGAGGCTAAGGGAGTGTAGCTGTGTCACATCCTAGTGCCTGGGCTCTGCCATTTAGGGGCTGTGTGGCCTTGGAGGTAAATCTCCCTCTCTGTCTGTGCCTCAGTGTCCCCAACTGTAAAATGGGTATGATTGAATGAGGCAATGAATATAAAGCATTTAACAGGGTGCGGAAAGCATACCAAGCACTCAAAATTGGACAGTAGTAACAAAATTGTGTAAGTTTATATGATATTATAAGCTTGTGTTGTAGCATACAGAAGTTATATTGTCAACTTGTATTAAAGTACCAGCTTCAGGTGCCATCCTGAATTCACGACATATATCAATTCATTGAACCCTCACAAAGACCTATGCACTCATCACTATTAATATTCCTATTTTATATATGAAACTGAGGCACATGGTGTTAAATAATTTGTTCAACACTAGGTAACAATACTGTGTTGTATACTTGAAACAAACAAAGGTAACTGTGAGGTGACAGGTATGTTAATTAGCTTGATGGTGGTGACTATTTCACAGTGTATACATATTTGAAAACATCAAGTTGTGCACCTTAAACACAATTTTTGTTTGTCATCACACCTCAATAAAGTCAAAAAAGTTTTTAAAAATGTCAAAATCAATAACTTGTCCAAGGTCATACGACAAGTGGCAGAGCCGAAATTTGCAATCGGGGAGTTTGACTCCAGGATCTCCACTGCTACACACAAACCCGCACCCCTCTAATTTGAGGCTAGCGTGGTGATGCATGCCTGGCACCCAGGAGTCATCAACGCAAAAGCTGCCTGATAATTATGGCTCATTCATTCGTTCAACAACTTTTTTCCTTAAGCAACTATTATGTGTTTGTCTATATTCTACCAAATAAAAACCCGATGAGGAAGAAAAGAGACAGCAACAGCCGGAGAGTGAAGAGGGCCATTTTAACTAAGGTGGTGAGGGAAATACTTAATGAGAGACAGCATTTGAGTCCCACCCCAAAGGAAGGAATGAGGAAGCCAGACTGGCATATTCCAGGAGCAGAGGGCAAGCCAGGGAGGGAACTGGGAAGAGGGGCGGCACTTGCAGTGCCCCGGGGAACGCTGTGCAGCCCTCAGGAATTACGGTGAGGGGAGCGCGGCATTCTCCCGGATGCAAAATTTAATTTTTTCCAAACAATTAACATAGTTGAAAGAAGTATTGAAAAATTGAAGAGTAGGCCAGGCGCGGTGGCTCACGCCTGTAATCCTAGCTCTCTGGGAGGCTGAGGTGGGTGAATCGTTTGAGCTCAGGAGTTCGAGACCAGCCTGAGCAAAAGCGAGACTCCATCTCTACTAAAAATAGAAAGAAATTAGCTGGGCAACTAAAAATATATGTAGAAAAAATTAGCCGGGCATGGTGGCGTGTGCCTGTAGTCCCAGCTACTCGGGAGGCTGAGGCAGGAGGATCACTTGAGCCCAGGAATTTGAGGTTGCTGTGAGCTAGGCTGACACCACGGCACTCTAGCCTGGGCAACAAAGTGAGACTCTGTCTCAAAAAAAGAAAAGAAAAATTGAAGAGTAGATCATTAAAACCCACATTACATTATTCTAAGTTTGAATATTTAATTTAGATCCCCTCAAAAAGTTTTATTGTAATTTTACATTCCAGGTTTTCATGAAAGCAAAATCATCAACGATATCTCTGAAACCTACTTCTGGAAAATAATTGACCATTTAAAAGTGCATTAAGCCGGGTGTGGGGGCCCAAACCTGTAGTCCCAGCTACTCCTGAGGCTAAGGCAGGAGGATGGCTTGAGTGAGCCGTGATGGTGTCTGTGAACAGCCACTGCACTCCAGCCTGGGCCACACAGCGAGACCTTGTCTAATTTTTTTAAAAAATTGAGTGCATTACCACACAGAGAGAGGAGTGCCCGTTTTTCCTTCTGCCTCAGGCTTTGCTGTGGCTTGGCACCGACACTGCTAGATCCTGTCTATTTAAAATTGCAATTTGTTGTTCATCATGGATGCTTTTGGAATTGACTTTTTTAAAAAACAAAATGGCATTAAAATGTTATTCACGTTGATTCATGAGTTTAGTGGCACCACCACGCTCTAGGCCAATGCCTCACTGGTGTCACCCTAATCCCAGCCCTGTGGGATTCACTTCCCTTGACATCCCCTGCGTCTGAAACTGGGGACCATGCAGCCCAGGGCCCTGAATCCAGCCACGCCCCAGCCCTTCCCCTCCGGGTACCAGTAGCCACCAGCTCCAGCTGGTCGCTGGGCGGGGACCAATGGCTGGCGTTCTGGTAGGAGCAGCGGTAGAGGCCGGCGTGCTCTCTCCTCATGGCCGGGATGAAGAGGAAGGCCTGATCCTGGTACTTGCCGGACCTCAGCTTCTCCAGGCGGTACAAATCCACGCCCGGAGGCCCGTGGCACCGGATGGTCACCGACTTCTCCAGGGGCACCAGGGAGCTGGGCACGGCCTGCAGGGTGGGCTTGGGGAGTGCTCCTGGGGGAGAAGGGGACCGGGGCCAGCATCCAGACAGACCCCCTCCCAGGCCGACCCTGCCCACCTCCCACCCGAGGGACCCCAAAGGACTCACCACTCTGCGCGCGCAGCTGCCCCAGACACAACCCTGAGGAAGGAAGAAAAGGACCAGATGCCAGGAACCCGCTTTGGTGGACACTGCCTGCCTGCTGGGCACGGCGAGCGTGGGACGTTGGCATGAGTTCCCTTTATTCTGGTAGTATTTTATTTTTTCCAAAGACACACATATGCACGTAATTGAACTAAAAGAAGCCAGTCACAAAAAGCCACATGGACTCACGATTAAATTGGAACTAACAGATGAGCACACACGTGCACAAAGGGAAGCAAAACTCAGTGGAAATCAAGCATGGGGGGGGTGGGGGTGGGGGAGGAGGGGAGGAGAAGAAACCAACCTAATGGGTGCTACGAACACCAACTGGGTGACGGCACACCTACGGCCGGGACTCGAGCATTACAAAAATGAGCCATGGAACCTAAAGCATTTGTACCCCCTTAATATTTTGAAATTTTAAAAAAGCCACATATTGTGTGCTGCCATTTATATGAAATGTCCAAAAGAGACAAATCCATAGAGACAGAAAGCAGGTAAATGGTTTGCGGGGAGGACGGTGGGAAGGGACCGCTGAACCCGCAGGGAAATTCCTCTGCGGGTGATGGAAAAGTCTTAGAACTACATAGAGGTGACAGTTGTGCAACATAGTGAATGTACCAAGTGTCAGTTACAGCAAACTTTCCACTCTGTGTACTTCACCACAATAAAAAATTTTAAAAAGTCAAACAGGGATTCCTGCCCCACACTGGCCAGCTCCAACCACTGCCCCTCTCCCACTGCACACGCGTCTGACTATTTTAGTTGTTCCTCTGAATTCACTAGATATGACACATTGACTTCCTCCGTGGTAGTGAGGATTTGGACCACTGATGTTGCTGTTTCCTTCCTTTTTTTTTTTTTTCTTTTGAGACAGAGTCTCGCTTTTGTTGCCCAGGCTAGAGTGCCGTGGCGTCAGCCTAGCTCACAGCAACCTCAAACTCCTGGGCTCAAGCGATCCTCCTGCCTCAGCCTCCCGAGTAGCTGGGACTACAGGCATGTGCCACCATGCCTGGCTAATTTTTTCTATATATATTTTTAGTTGTCCAAATCATTTCTTTCTATTTTTAGTAGAGACGGGGTCTCAGTCTTGCTCAGGCTGGTCTCGAACTCCTGAGCTCAAAGGATCCACCAACCTCAGCCTCCCAGAGTGCTAGGATTACAGGCGTGAGCCACCGCGCCCGGCCTTCTTTTTTGTCTTTCTCCTGAGCTGGTAGCATGATCTGTTTCAATCTCACTAGGGTTGCCATATTTGCAAAATAAAAATACAGGACTCACTGTTTGAATTTCAGGTAAACAAGGAATCTTGTTTTAGTATAAGTATATCCCATGAGGTATATGTTTTAAAAAAAAAAAGGAAAGAAAGAAAAGTATTTGTTTATCTGAAATTCAAATTTAGCCTGTTTCATCTTGCAACTCTCATCCTTACACACAGACAAAAGAGGGATTGTTCCCATTATAAACATGAGGAAACTGGACAGAGAGGCTGAGCAGCCTCCTTTAGCTCACACAGCAAGAAGTGGCTGAACCCAGATTGTCTCTGACTCCAGAGCTGAGAGAGTGACACTGTCACCAGCCGCCAATTCCCCCTCTGTGCCCACTCCAGTTGCCCTCTGCATCTTGTACCCAAGCTCCACCTACATCTCTGCCTCCCCTCCCCCAACACAGCCCACCTCAGTCTTTTTGTGGGTCCCATCCACCTTGCAATCCTGTTTGGAAATATTCCCGGCGCCGTGCTGAGCACTTTCTATGTTTGGACTCCGAGTCACCATAATCCTACTGGTTAGCAACCATTATCAGCCCCGTTTTATAGATCAGGCGATTGAGACAGTATCTCACCTACAGTCCCACAGCTGGTAGAAGGTAGATTCAAACACTAGCAGCATAGTTTACTGGTGAAGAACGTGGACTTGCAAACTCATAGGAGCAGAGAGTTAGAACGGTGGTTACCAGGGATCGCTGGGTAGGGATTGTGGAGATGTTGGTCAAAGGATAAAAAGTTTCAGTTAGACAGGAGGAATAAGTTCTGGAGATCTATTGTCCATTGTGCTGACTATAGTTAATAACAATGTATCGTATACTTGAAAATCCCTACGAGACCAGATCCTAAATGTTCTCATCACACAAAAAAAATTTGAGGTAATGCATATGCTCAATAGCTTCATTTAGCCTTTCCACAGTGTACACATATATCAAAGCATCATAGTTGTACACTATAGGTATGTACGATTTATATTCTTCAATTAAAAAATAAACAACCAGCCACCTCCCGAAAAAAGAAAGAAGATAAAGATTAAAAAAAAAAAAAAACACAATCGTGGACTTGGTGTGAAAATTCCTTAGTTTGTATTAAAGTCCTAGCTGTGTGACCTTAAACAAGTTACTTCACCCCTCTGGTCTTGGTTTTCTCATTTGTAAAATAAGGGTCATTATAGACCGTACCTTATTGGCTGTTGGGGATTAAATGAGTTAGTGTCTGTTAATAAAAAAAAAAGTATATAATAATATCTAGCCCACAGTATATGCTACCTAAGAGTGTGTTAAAGAATGAATGAGTGGCCGGGCGCGGTGGCTCACGTCTGTAATCCTAGCACTCTGGGAGGCTGAGGCAGGCAGATTGTTTGAGCTCAGGAGTTCGAGACCAGCCTGAGCAAGAATGAGACCCCGCCTCTACTAAAAATAGAAAGAAATTATATGGACAGCTAAAAAATTATATATATATATGTATATATATATATATAGAAAAATTAGCCAGGCATGGTGGTGCATGCCTGTAGTCCCAGCTACTCGGGAGGCTGAGACAGGAGGATCGTTTGAGCCCAGGAGTTTGAGGTTGCTGTGAGCTAGGCTGACACCACGGCACTCGAGCCCGGGCAACAGAGTGAGACTCTGTCTCAAAAAAAAAAAAGAATGAGTGAGTGAGTAAGCAAATGAATGAATGAACGAACGAATGAGAGGTCGTTAGTATTCATAGCTTGCCCTCTTATCCCCAAGAACACAATGGTTTCCTTCCTGCTTACCCTCCCTTTAGCGGTAAATTCTCCTGAAGAAATGCGAAAATAATGCACACGGCATGCCTCGCCCAGCCTGATGCAGAACAGAGAGGAGAAATGCATCTGCCCTCATCGCCTGTTTGAGGGAGACTCTTATTTGCGGCACTACTGTAAGAGATACTGGCAAATTAAATCTACAACCTAGTCCTGATATTTAGGGGGAAAAAAAGCAACTGAGAGTCATGGAAGAAAGTTGCCACCAGCACTAGGAGACCTGTGTTCCCTTCCTGACCCAGCCATGAGAAAACTGGAATGAATCATACAAACAAAACATGCCACCTTCCTGTGGCCTAGTTTTCCGACCCGACAAATGAAGAGACCCTTGTGCCCCTTTTGCTCGGAAATTTATCGCTGATGCAACTTTTTTTAAAAAAATATTCTCTGTCTGGCAGCTCGGTGCCTGTTCCTTTGGCACTTCCCAGATCCACCCTCAGGACTCACCAAGACAGAAGAGGGCGGGCAGGGATGGAGACATGGTTCCTCAGCCCCGGCCCGAGCTCTGTGGCCAGGGAGGGAAGTCGTGGGAGCCTGGGGCACAGGTGCAGAATGTGGTGAGGGTGAAGGATGCTCTCCCCGCTTCCTCCGCCAGCCCTGGCTTTTCCTAATGGAGACTCGTGGAGCTGGAGCCGCCTCCTCGGTACAGTGACTTGCACACGGGCTCCAGGGAGCCTCGCTTATCTCCCGCGGCCAGCCTGGAGCTGCAGCATCCGTCTGCCTGCTGGGGCAGGGTCTGCGTTCCCCTTCTCCCATAAACTCACCAACGGTCACAAGGGAAATGCAAATCAAACCACAAGGAGATATTAATTCACACGTACTAGGGTGGCTAATTTTTTTTTCTATATATTTTTAGCTATCCAGATCATTTCTTTCTATTTTTAGTAGAGACCGGGGTCTCGCTCTTGCTCAGGCTGGTCTCGAACTCCTGACCTCGAGCGATCCTCCCGCCTCGGCCTCCCAGAGTGCTAGGATTACAGGCGCGAGCCACCGCGCCCAGCCGCATTTTTATTTTTTAATTAACAAATAATAACTATGTATTTGTGGGGTACCATGTGATGTTTTGATCCATGCATACATTGCGGAATGATTAAATCAAGCGAATTAACCTATCCATCACCTCACATAGTTATTTTTTTGTGAGGAGAACACTTAAAATCTACTGTCTTGGCAATTTTCAAATACAGAACACATTATCATTAACTGTAGTCACCATGCCGTGCAATGGATCGCCGAAACTTATTCCTCCTGTCTGTTTTTAATTTTTTAAAAAATTAGGAGGAACTTTCCTACAGTTTTCCGTAGCAGCTGCACCATTTTACATTCCCACCAACGGTGAAACGCATGGAAATTTTGACATGAGTTTTAAGGGAAAAGAACAAGGTGCTGACTTGGAACAGTATTGGGCGGACAGACCTCCTTACTAGAAAGGCCTCAGGGAACTTTTCTTTGAGGGGTGATGCATTTGAGGTTATGCCTGAAAATGAGACATGTTCAGGGAGAAGGGGTACATTCAGCGTGCTGAAAGCCTTGATCAGCACGGCTGGGATGAGTGAGCGTAGAGCTGTGGCTGAACAGAGTAGCGGGGCCACCTCAGACGGCCCCCACCCGGCCCAGCTCACCTGTAGGACCGGTGTTCTCAGGTGGGTGGGGACCGGCCGTCCTGCCCGTGATGGGACGCGGAACTGCATTTCTGGCCTCTGCCCACTAGGTGTCACTAGCGTAATGCTCCCTACAGTTGTGATAACCAAAAAAAAAAAAAGTCTCCAGACATTGCCAAACGTCCCCTGGGGGACAAAAATCTCAACCCATTAGGTTAAGTCATTCAGAGACGTAGAGGACGAGACAAAAATTTGGGCCATTGAGTTTTCCATAAGGTTGTCCTGGTTAGGTTTGCCTTTTGTGGGGTGGGCAGTTGGGAGGGAACTGTAAAGAAAAACGCGGAGCCCAGTTAAAAGCAAGTGTTTCCAACAAGACATGAGGGTGTCTTCAAGGATACAAGCCACAGAGATGGAGAGGAGTAAGTGGACTTAGTCATTACCTGGGTTGTAAAGTCCATTATCCTTGGTGACAGTCCGGGAGCTGGAGTGATGGGGAAGGAGATTGGCAGTCAGCTTCCTTGCAGGGCACGTGGCAGACAGTGGTGCCGCTCATTCATAAAAGCGTCTGGAAGTAGTCTAGCCCTGGGGTGAGGAACGGGAGGCCATGACTTCAGGTGGGCGCTCACAACACCCGTGTGTAGTATGAACTAGGGAATCGTTTCTTTTTTTTTTTTTGGAGACAGAGTCTCGCTCTGTTGCCCAGGCTAGAGTGCCATGGCATTAGCCTAGCTCACAGCAACCTCAAACTCCTGAGCTTAAGCAATCCTTCTGCCTCAGCCTGCCAAGTAGCTAGAACTACAGGCATGCGCCACCATGCCCAGCTAATTTTATCTATTTTTAGTTGTTTGGCTAATTTCTTTATATTTTTAGTAGAGATGGGGGGGTCTCACTCTTGCTCAAGCTGCTCTCGAACTCCTGACCTCAAGCGATCCTCCCGCCTTGGCCTCCCAGAGTGCTAGGATTACAGGCGTGAGCCACCATGCGGCCAGAACTAGGGAATCTGACGTGCCTTGCAGACACGTCCAGCCCCAGATTCCCCCTGCACACGGTGCACTGGTGAGTCTTTTTGTCCCGTTAATCTATTGTCAATTTATTCCAGCATATTTGAGCCTTCAAAGGGGGAGGGAAAATGCCCTTCGTCCCTACAGCGTCTCAGAGCACACTGACCCTCCCCTTCATAGGATAAAACACAGTTGAAGTTCTACATCTAATTTTGAGACGGTATGACACATGTCTGTGTGTCCGCCACGAGACTGTAAGCCAAACTGGAGCAGAGACTGTGTGAAGTTTTGCTCAATAATAGATCTCCAGCCCTTTAGACAAGGCCTGGCACAGAGTGAGCACTCACTAAAGCTATGTTAGATGAATGGACAGCAAGACACCTGCCAGGCCATGTTCCCTTGCAGCCCAGGACTCAGGCTCCGTGATTTCTGGATGCCCCTCTACCAGCATAGACAGGTGTGGTGTCCACGCAGCACTTACCCGGCAGCCCTTGTGTCAAAGCATCTGCTAATGATTTGGGGTGAACAGAAGGTTTTGTGCCATGATGCCCTTTTGACAACTGAGCCACTCATGTAGTCTCAAGAATTTTATTTAGCTGATGTTCAGCAACTACTTACTGTGCACCTACTGTGTGTCAGACATCGTTCCAGGCACTAAGGACACAGTCATAAAAACAGGAAAACTGCCCCCCTGTGGAGCTCACATCATGAAGGGCAAGATAGGGAGTGTATTAGTTTTCTACGTCTGTGCAACAAATTGTCATAAATTTAGCGACTGACCAAAATGCACTTCTATTACCTCACAGTTTCTACAGGTCAGGCTGGGATGCGCCCCCTGCTCGGGGTCTCGTAGGCTGCATTCTCAGCTGGGGGCTGGCCGGGGAAGAATTCCCTTGCAAGCTCACTGAGTTGCGGGAGCAGTCCCCTTCCTTGTGGTGGTGGCCTGGGGGCCCAGGTGTGTGCTGTCAGCAAGAGGTCGCCCTCAGCTCCCAGAAGCTGACTTCATTTTCTGGAGGCTGTCTGCGGTTCTTTGCTAAAAAGAGTCTCCCCAGCAAGGCCACGTGGCTCCTGGAGCCTGGAAGGAGAGCTCCTGCCTCAGGATGCTCTATGTGCTTCGTGCCTCTTTTATGGGCTTTCAGCTGATGAAGTCAGCCCACCTAGGATAATCTCCCCTTTGAATAACTCGGTATCAACTGACTTGGGACCTTAATTCCATCTTTTAAAATCCCTTCACTTTTGCTGTATTCTATTAGTTAGAAGCAAGGATCAGATTCTACCCACACTCACTGGGAAGACATTACACAGGGGTGAAACCATGGGAGCCCACCCCCACACCCCCCGCCCTGGGTCTGTTCACGACAGTAATACAATAAGCAAATAGAAATGTGGGATATTTTATGAATGGACTAATCCACAAAACAAATTTTAAAAAATGTGGGATATGTTGCAGTGACACGAGCTTCCTGAAGGTCCCTCACGGACACAGGGGTCTTGGCGCCCATTTCTTGAATTCTGCAGACCCAGGAGGGAGCCCAGCGCCAGCTCCATGACAACGGTGTGTCTGCTGTGTCTCTTGCGTGCCCTCTGGTGGTGACTTTGGCATTTTTACAGACAAAGATTTCTGTCTCCCAACCCCATGTAGTCACTTCTTTGGAACAAGGAGGTGGCATAAGCAACTTAGAGTGTGCCCCTAACACGACAGCTCCCCCACCCCCACCCCACGGTATAATTTTGGGAGGAAAACAGTGTCTCCTCTCTGGTTGGTTGTGTTACCTACTACCGCAGCTCCTTCCAAGGCAGGCAGGTGTCCCGCCCAGAGGGAGCCTGCAGGGAGCTGCGTGCTGGGAAATGAAACTTTCATTTGAGGCAGATGCAGGTACTGACACGGGGCAGCCGAACCACTAGGCATGGTTGAGTTAGAAAAATGCAGGTGCCTTGTTTACATTTCCGCAGTTGTTTCCATGTAAAAATCAGTTTTGTAGCTCCTTTCATTAAAAAGTATTCTGGGCCAGGCGCGGTGGCTCACGCCTGTAATCCTAGCACTCTGGGAGGCCGAGGCGGGTGGATCGCTCAAGGTCAGGAGTTCGAGACCAGCCTGAGCAATGAGCGAGACCCCCGTCTCTACTAAAAAATAGAAAGAAATTAGCTGGCCAACTAAAATATATATAGAAAAAATTAGCCGGGCATGGTGGCGCATGCCTGTAGTCCCA
>JAQIFY010004555.1:0-11692 GCA_028533085.1 Varecia variegata | reverse complement strand
GGTAATTTGATGCCTCCAAATTTGCTCTTATCAGTGTAAGATTGCTTCGGCTATTCCAGCTCTTTTCTTGGTCCAGACAAACCATAGAATTATTTTTTCTGGATCTGTGAAGTATGATTTTTGCATTTAGATGTAAATTGCATTGAATCTGTACATCACTTTGGGTAGCATGGACAATTTAACAATGTTGATTCCACCAATCTATGAGCATGCTATAGTTTTCCATTTGGCCTTGTCATCTGTGATTTCTTTCCTCAGTGTTTCACTGCTCTCTTTGTGGACATCTTTCACCTCCTTATGCAGGTATATTCCTAGGTATTTTTTTTTTTTTTGAGTCTCAGCGTGAATGTTACTGGTGTATAGGAATGCTACTTATTTTGTAATGTGAAACTTTCCTGAATTTATTTATTCCAGAAGTCTCTTGGTGAAGTTTTTTTGGAATTTGTAGAGATAAGATTATATTGTGAGAAAAAAGCAATAGTTTGACTTCCTCTTTCCCAATTTGGATACCCTTTATTTCTTTCTCTTGCCTGATTGCTCCAGCTAGAATCATCCACATACAAGCAATTGCTCTTTGACAAAGCAGACAACACTCTGTACTGGGGAAAAGAGTCCCTATTCAGTAAATGGTGCTGGGAAAATTGGATGGCCACATGCAGAACAATGAAACAGGATCCATATCTCTCACCACTCAAAAAACTAATTCAAGATGGATAAACACCTTAAATGTAAGGAAGGGAATCATAAGAATTGTAGAAGAAAATATAGGAAAACCTCTTCTGGATATCTTAGCCTGGGCAAAGAATTTATGACTAAGACCCACATAGCAATTGCAGCAACCATAAAAATAAATAAGTGGGACTTGGTTAAATTAAAAGGCTTCTGCACAGCTAAGGAAATAATCAAAAGAGCAAAGAGACAACCTACAGAATGGGAGAAAATATCAGCAAGCTATATGTCAGATAAAGGGCAAATGACCAGAATCTATAAAAACCTCAAGCAAATCAGCAAGAAAAAACAAACAATCCCATTAAGAAATGGGCAAGGGGAGGGGGTTAAAAAAAAAAAAAAGAAAAAGAAATGGGCAAAAGACATGAACAGAAGCTTTTCAAAACAAGACAGACAAATGGCCAATAAATATAAGAAGAAGTGCTCAATATCACTAATCATCAGAGAAATGCAAATCAAAGCCACAATGAGATATCACCTTCACCCTGTTGGAGTGGCTTTTATTAAAAAGGAGAAAAACAATAGATGCTGTCATGGATGCAGAGAGAAAGGAACACTTATACACTGTTGGTGGTACTGCAAATTAAAACAGTGTGGAGATTCCTCAAAGAACTAAAAGTACACCTGCAATTTGATCCAGAAGTCCCACTACTGGGCATTTCCTCAAAGGAGAGGTCATTCTACGAAAAAGATACCTGCACTTGAATGTATATTGCAGCACAATTCAAAGATGTGGAATCCACCCAAGTGCCCATCCAGGTATGCGTGATTTAACAAAATGTGGTATACGTATGCCATGGGATACTACTCAGCCATTAGGAAAAATGAATTAATGCCTTTTGCAATAATCTGGATGGAACTGGGGCCCATTATCCTAAGAGAAGTATCTCAAGAATGGAAAAATGAACACCATATGTACTTGCTATCAAATTGGGACCAACCGTTGAGCACACATCTGCCCAGAGGGAAGTAAAACTCAGTGGAAATCAAGCAGAGGAGATGGGTGAAAACCTACCCAGTGGGTACAATGAATCCCATCAGGGTGATGAACACACTTATAACCCTGATTCAAGGATTAGAAAGTCTATCCTTGTAATCAAAAATATTGGTTACCTGTAATACTTAGAAATAATATAAAAAGAAAAAAAAGGGAAAAAAATTCTCATAATAATAAAAAAGAAAAAGATGCTTCTCATATTTTACTATCTACCATAAAGGTTCAGTTCAGGCTGGAATTCCAAGCACTACTTCAGACCACACTCAGAAAGATCCCACTTAAGTCTAGAACTCTTCTACTCAAATTTTTTCATTCTAGGTGTGACAAGGTCATTCAAACTTTCATTTACTTCCTGGTTTGTTCTATGCACTGGACTAAGCCCTGGGATTAGTTCCCAGCCCTTAGGAAGCTCATAGTCTAAAGAAACATGTAAATATATAAATATATATAATATATGTAAATGATATATAAATATATATAAATATATAAAGAAATAAACATGACACCATTTTTTATATGTTATAGTACAGATATGTATAAAGTGCTAGGACAACCTGCCTGAAGGAATAAAGATTTCCTAAAAGTGAGTTGGGCCTTGAGGTCACATCTTTGAACATCTAGATCTTGAACTCCCTGTTTACACTAGAGCTGTCTCACTCTGACTAATCACCCCGCACAATGAGTTATGGTGATCTAAGTCTCAAGGGTGGCCTATTGCTATTCTGTTTTCACTGTAAGACCACTTAGTAGGATGTCTTCTTCACAGTTAGACAGAAATTTGAAAAACAGTTTGGGAATGACCATGGTTACCTATGGTTATGATGGGTCGCAGGGATAATTTCCTTAAGCTAACTAGAGAAAGCCTCTCTAAGAAACAGATATATGGAGTGCTGAATGTCTAATTGTGGCTTATCTTATTCAGGTGGTTTAAAACTAAAACATGAATTGTTCTCAGCCAATACTTTAATAGAAATTATCTGTTGTTCTCAGCTAGTACACTAATACAAATTGTCTCCTTCTTTTATGTTCCTGCTAACACTAGAAAGAAGATATGATTTTCTACATAGGGAAACATGGCAAATATACACTTTCTTAGGAGTATGTAATTTAAGAATTTCTGAATTCTGAGGATTTTATTTTGTTTTGTTAAAATTTTTTTGAAGATACAGAGTTTTGCTATGTTGCCCAGGCTGGTCTTGAACTCCTGGACCCAAGTGATCCTCCTGCTTCAGCCTCCCAAAGTGTTAGAATTACAGGTGTGAGCCACTGTGCCCAGCCCTTGACTTAAAATAGGGAGGTCACAAACAAAGTGTGATAGACTCTGACAAGTGGCACTTGGTAAACAGGGTCAAATTTAATTGATTTTTAATATATGAGGAAAAAAAGTATTAACTCATTTTTCCCTTTTAGAAGTCAGGTTAATATTGTTATGTATGCAACAAGGGTAGGGGAAAAAGAGTGAAGAGATTCTTGTTCTTATACTGATTTCCTTATAAGGGGGTCTCTCTCTTAATTTTGATTTGTGTGAGGAAAGCTTTGGCACATAGCAGGTGGGAAAGGTGACAAAATTGTGGACTTTAATAACATTACATCTTGATATTCACATGGTCACACAATAGGCTCTGAGGATACTGAGAACAATCTCCACAGTGGTCTGCTGCCTTCAAATTAAAAGATTAAGGGCAGAAACAGAAGTAGTAGGGACGCTGACAGCAAGACAAATAATAACTGTAACACGGTGTCTAAAGTGAGTTGGTGCTAACATGTCCACATAATAGGGCATTTAGGTCTAGTGACAAGAACAGAGATTTAAAGTTAGAAGGCCTATGTTGTACTGACATAATATGCTTTGTGATGCTGCATACAGTCTGAGACTGCTAATCTTTAAAATGAGATAATAATGCAAACTTACATGGATATTTTGAGGCTTAAAAGAAAGTATTATTTAAACTGTTAAATTCTATGTAGAAATTACTTGATGACATTATGAAGAGTGTCATCATTCAGGAGACAATTCCATTTTTAGAATTCCTAGACTTTTTGTAGTTCTTTACTCTTTCTAGATGCCTTTTGGGTTTTCTTCCTCTAATCAAAGCACTACACAGAGGCACCATGCAAACGAATGCACACAGTCAAATGAGATGGTTCTGTTACTCGCATGAACTCTGTGATAAATCTGGTAGAGCACTGACACTTCAGCTGCAATGTTTTTAATTAGCTGTGCATTCTCATCATTTAAAAAGACAGCAGCAAACCATGCTCCCTGGGCCAAATCTGGCCTACCACCGCTTTGGATAACCAATGAGTTAAGAAAGATTTTCACATTTTTAAAAAGATTGAAAAATCAAAATAATATTTCATGACACACAAAAATTATATGAAATTCAAATTTTATTGCCCAGAACATTTTTACTGGAACACGGTCACAGGTAGTCCTTTAGGTATTGTTGATGGCTGCTTTCTCTTCACACTGAATTAGAGTTGAGAAGCTGTGACAGAGACAGTATGTGGCACTCCCATTGTTTGCACTGCTGCTTGGGCACTACAAATTGTAGTGACCGTGTAATATTTTGACAGTGCTTCAAGTGCCATGTATATCATAGTGCAGTATCTTATTTTTTTTTCTCTAAAAAAGACCTCTGCACTAGAATGTTTATAGCAGCATAGTTCACAATTGCAAAGATGTGGAAACGACCCAAGTGCCCATCAATACATGAGTGGATTAATAAAATGTGCTATATTTATACCATGTAGTACTACTCAGCCACAAAAAACAATGGTGATCTAGCACCTTTTGTTATTATCCTGGATGGATGGAGCTGGAGCCCTTTCTACTACGTGAAGTATCACAAGAATGGGAAAATCAGCACCACATGTCCTCACCATCACAGTAGTATTAATTGATCAATGCTTATGTGCACATATGGTAGTAACATTCATTGGGTGAAGGGCACGTGGGAGAGGGGAGGAGGGGATGGGTATATTTGCACCCAATGGGTGCGGTGCACACTGTCTGGAGGATGGACAGGCTTGAAGATCTGACTCAGGCAGGGCAAAGGCAATATATGGGACCTAAACCTCCGTACCCCCATAATATGCTGAAATTAAAAAACACAAAGTAAAATAAAATAGAACAAAATAAAAGTGAAACAAAGCAGGATCTTAATTGTCATATAAATTTATAGAAGATATATTTTCTGAATTCAAACTGCAGTTCCAGCCGTGTTTCCCCAACCTCAATGCAAGAAGAAGGAGATTTACATATCTTCAGATCCATTGAACTGATGAGCTTTTACCTAACCATTAATTGTTACTGATTAACCTGCAAGGAAATGATATGCTAAAAGGCAAAGGCCCAGTTAGTTCAAACTGACAAAGGCAGCTGCAGAAATTCAGCATCAGTTTTCTACTATCCCACGCATACTTTTCAGCATCTATTTCTTCTGTTTCTTATACAATCTTACTTTCAGACAGAACGCTTAAATCTCAAATTTAGGTTAGGATAAATTATGATGCTATTATATTGTACATCGGTTTTAGAATTCCAGAGTCTTTATCATGTTCACAGGGAATTCATATTAGATTAGTAGGCTAAGAAGAGACTTCCACAGAAATCACCGTAGAGGCACCTGCAGCACTGCCTGGCGCCTTTGACTCTGCAGTAGGCAGAAGGTTCAAGGGAACAGAATGGTGAAGAAAGAAGGGACAGACCGTACTGCTACTAGCTGCTGCTTACAAACCAGTCATGCTTATTGCTAATTTATAAAACAATCTTCCTCTAAAACCTCATCTTTTTTTTTCCAAAACACTTAGCAAATTCTAAAAGAAAAAATGCCTTATCCGGCTGAAGTCTGAGTCTTTGCCTTTGTACTAAATTTATGTTCAGAAATGAAAACTTTGCTGAAAGAAGATTCTATGAAGGAGGAAAAGCAACTCACCTCTCAGTGGCTGGGCTGCAGCCCGGAATCTGGGCTTTAGGACAAATCGGCACTGCCTCTCTCGTGGCAGCTCTTCCATGAGGAAGGTGTCTTGGGAGTTGAAAACGGTGGTAGAGTCCTTTGAGGCTGCTGTCAGAAGTGCAGTGTCTCGCAGATGCTTCATTTTAATCCCATAGGGATATTCATGCCCTACATAAAAAATCTAAATGTAGACTTTAGACTGACCGGTGATGTGGACCATGTGTGTCACAAACAGGATATACTACCATTTACTCCTGGGACTTTTGGTATAAAGAATCCTTTTGTTGACTGAATAATCATGTACATGCTTACAGTTTGAGACCCCTGCATAATGGAGGTGTATTCCTACCAAGGTAGTTTTAAGAGAGGGTGGTGAGAAAAAAAAAAAGAAAAACCTTTAAAGACTATCTTGTTTGAAATGAATGCACACAGCAGTTTATGAGTTGCATAACGTTTATGATTCCTATGTTTGCATCTAAGAATATTTAAAGGTATTCTAGTTTTTTCCTTGGCATTAACTGGATCTATAACTCTTAAGCAAATCTATGTCCTCACTCAGCCTCAAATCTATGACTTAAAACAATTATCCCACCTACCACACAAGTGTTCTAAGGATCAATAAGTAAACATTAGTGCCTAACATTATTTAAATGACAGGAACATGTGTCAAGCATCACTATCATTACTACTATCTACCACATGGTTTCTGTCTGAAAAAACATTTCATTACTTTTTATCAGTTACATAATTAGAGTTACTCAAGAGCTTTGGGACTAATCTGATTGATGCTACCCTCTGATGGTGGTGTTCATAGGCAATAATCAGAAGGAAGACAGCAGGGCATCAAAAACACAGAAACAGATGCAAAAAGAAATTTACAAACTAGAGAAACTAGCCCCTGGACACCTGACTGCAATGAGATTTTGCTCTTTAATACTCTAAGTAATTGCATCCTCAAATACCATTGTGCTATAGATTTTTTGTAAGTACAGAGAGTAAGTTCCTTTCTATTTCTGATTTATTACTGAGTGTAATTCAGTGAATTCTTACTCTTCTTTTCCACCTGGCATTGGCGTGCAATGTCAATGTTCCATTAATATCAATTACTAACAGCAACTTCCAGGGATAGGGCAAAAAAAGGCTTCTATTATAATGGCAATAAAACAAAATCTATTTATCAAAATAGCCAACTGGTGATCTACAATTGAGGTTTTCAAGGACACTAAAATGACAGTGTACAATTAGGAACTGCTGCTAATTCACGGAACAATCATGACCCATTGTTTTTCAGTAAGAGGTAATTTGAAGCTTAGAGCTGTTTTCAGCCTAAAAATTACCATCCATCTAGTTTTAATTAAGTTAATATATTTTATTGAAACAGTTATGTTAAGTATTTAATTTTTAATCATCACTTAGTTGTTCATTGGCTTTTACAAAAATGACATTAAAAGCAAACCTGAAATGATGTTGATTTTTGTCCTCAGTTCTGTGCATGTATTAAGTGCATTTCTATATTCTAAGTCTGAGCATACACATTTTGTAAAAAAGTTTGGTTTGAGATTTATCAGATTGCTTGAAACACTCTAAATTACACAGTAGTGACCTCATGGATAAATGAAAGGATT
Source organism: Varecia variegata (assembly GCA_028533085.1). Taxonomy (NCBI): domain Eukaryota; kingdom Metazoa; phylum Chordata; class Mammalia; order Primates; family Lemuridae; genus Varecia; species Varecia variegata. The sequence continues at coordinate 4,382 of JAQIFY010004555.1, read as the reverse complement.
ACATGAGATAATGCATATAATATGCTTTGTACAATCTCTGGCAGGTAGTAAGCATTTTAAGATTCTTAACAGATATCATCACCACCATCATCATTACCATTGTCATCATCTCAAGATTTGCTACAGATACTGTCCCTTATAATTGTTCCATTTTGGTTAACCACACTGAATAAAATACTGATTGAGAAATACATTTTTAGATAAATGATTTAAATAAGACGAGGTGTAACCTATTTACCAATAATTCCTCAAAACAAATGCTGGAAAATTGGACTAGAGAAATAGCAAATGGGTTAATCTCATTTTCTTTATGATGCCTAAATTCCAGCACATTTGGGCACAGAGCAGGTGTGGCATACTCCTTGGTGGATTAAGATGCATGACTGGATTAGAGACTGCCTTCCACAGAGGCAACATGTAGTTAGGAAAGGGAGCAGGAAATTCAAGAACTGAATATGAAAAATAAATGTATAAAGTGAATGTGAAAAACAGGAAAAAGGAATACCAATACATATTCCTTTCTTACAGAATTTTTTTTTTTTTAAAGCTTGGCAAGATAGCTCTGTCAGAAAAGTGAAAAGGCAGATAGGAAAATTTACATTTCTCCTCTCAGCTATATCCTGAACTGCTTGAATTAGGAGATAGTATTTGCCTAGCACAAAGTAAATGCTTGATATATATGTATTAAATGAATATCATATAAGATTATTTAACAGTATTTAAGCTTAGGACCATATGACCAATTCTCTGAGACACTTAGAATTACAATTAAAACACAATCAAAGCCACTTCATTTTTTGCAAAACCTTACCAATGAGTGGGTACGGTGCTTCTTCTTTGCCATAACTGATGCATAACTGATAATCTCTCTCAGAACCCATGGAGATAAAGGATTAAAGGTCACAATAAATCTTTCACAGTTGGTGCTTGAATAAGGACATATTTTTGACAATTTTATGCTTTGCAAAAGGAAAATCCTAGAGAGTATAAATGCTAATCAGGTTCATGAGGGTGGTTATGGTTTTTGAAGATGGAAGTGCTGATTCCTACAACCAATCTCCCTTTCCCCATTCCCCAATATGGGACTGAGGAATCCTGCCTTTTTCCTCCCAGTGAGGGCTAAGGATCCACAGACTGCAATGGAATCAGCCCTCACTAGATAGGTAGCCCGTGGAATGTGCAATCATAGGCCCTTTTACAAAGGAAGAACTAACTCCTTGGTTCTACAGGGCTAATTTCTTCTTTAGAGTCCAGACTTCTGCTATATCTCCAGACTCCTCAGAGAATATTGGACTTAACTTCCAACATACCCCTGCAAAGATGACCTTGTTATCCAGAAAGCCACAAATACTGCTGTGTCCATGACTAAAAAGTCAAATGTCAAAGGCTGATTATTAGCTCAGCTTCTTCTCAGCAGGAGAAGAATGACCAAGAGGCTTTGAGGAGATAGGTAGTCAGCACAGTTTGCATTGGCTTTAGTTTGGGTAATTCCAGGCCTGGGGACAGAAAGGACAAGAATTCTATCTAGAGAATAGGCCCAGTCAGGGACAACAATAAAATTGTTCACTAGCAGAATTATAATTTAGCAACACTCTACATCCCACTTGAAAGAAATAACACTCAATTATACAGATTTTGCTGAATCCCCTAGGAGGATTCAAACAAAAATCTTTTAAATGAAGCTAGAACAGGCAAATTTATTGGCAATATTTAATATCCTTGCTTTTAACTTCTGATGAAAAATCATGGCCCAGCCATGATTATAATGGAGGGTCCTGGCTATGAAGAATACCATACAAACCACTCCCTCTGCCCCCTCCCAAACACTCAGTTTGTCACTTCATCCTTGCCCCATCCCCTAGCCAAAATTTTTATTGTAAATAGGAAGAGTAACCTAATAACTATCTTTTGTTTTTATGTGGTATCTGAAAATATCATAGTAATCCCTTAGAACAGGTAAAACCGAACAGCCTCAATTACTAACTAATATAATTTTTTCTGGGGGAGGGGTGTTGGGCAGCTTGATCATTTTATCCAAAGGAAAGGCATAGATAAGAGAATAAATCATATCATTAATCTCCCTTTCTACCACTAAAACTACTATCACTTTCTTCCAAAATATATGCATATAGCTTAGAAATCAATGCAGACATGCCTGTTTTACTCAATGCATGTAACTTAATTACATTTGAAATGTTACTAAATTTAATAAAGAAATTGAATTTCTTTTTTATTTCAGGATATTATGAGGGTACAAACATTTTTCTTATATCTATGACTTTGCCTCACCCAAGCAAGGATTAGAGGCATGCCCTTCCCCTCTACAATGCTCAGCACATCCATTAGTTGTGAGTTTACCCCCACAACCTCCTAATCCCTGGAGAATATTACTACCATGTGAGCACCATAGTGTTGATCAGTCAGTGCCAATTTGATGGTAAGTACATGCGGAACCTATTCTTGTGATACCTCACTTCGGAGGATGGGCTCAAGCTCTATCCAGGAAAATACAAGAGGTGCTAGATCACTGTTGTTTCTTATAATTGAGTAATATTCCATTGTATACATATACCAAATTTTAATAATCCATTCATGTATTGACGGGCACTTGGGTTGTTTCTGCATCCTTGCAATAGTGAATTGTGCTGCCATAAACATTCAGGTGCAGATGACAAACCCAGAATTCTTTATCTGGCAAAATTAAGTTTTATCTATGAGGAAGAAATAAAGTCCTTCCCAGACAAGCAATCACTGATGGAATTTGTAAAGACCAGACCCGACCTACAGGAAGTACTCAGACCTGCATTACACACTGGACAGCACAATAGATACTCTTCAAAGTAAAATCATTCAAGAGTTAAAGGCTAGAACCTAGACTCCATGATGTCTCAAGGAGTAAAACAAAATAATAGGATTTCACCCCAAAATATGAATGGAGATCTTCCTCAAATGTCAATCCTCTCAATAAATGTGAAAGGTTTAAACTGTCCTCTGAAGCAACACAGACTGGCATAGCAGATAAAAATCCACAAGCCTAGTATCTGCTGTCTACAGGAAATGCATCTAACCCACAAAGATGCCTTCAGGTTCAAGGTCAAGGCATGGAAAACAATCATCCAGACAAATGGAATTCAGAAGAAAGCAGGGGTAGCTATACCATTTTCATATAATATAAGCTTTAAAATAGCAAAAGTAAAAAAGGACAAAGATGGTCACTATATGATGGTGAAAGGGAAGATTCAACAAGAAGAATTAACAATTCTTAATATTTACGGACCCATCTCAGTAGCGCCTAGTTACTAAAGCAAACTTGTCTGATCTACATAGCATGATAAACAATGGCGCCATAGTAGCAGGGGACTTCAATATCCCACTGAATGAACTGGACAGATCTTCCAAACAGAAAATAAGCAAATACATAATGGACTTAAACAGAGCTCTAGAACAAAAGGGTCTGACAGACCTCTACAGAACATTCCACCCAAATAAAGCTGAATATACATTCTTCTCATCTGCCCATGGAACTTTCTCCAAAATTGATCACATACTAGGCCACAAATCAGACCTCAAGAAATTAAAAAAAAAAAAGTTGTACTGCGTATCTTCTCTGATCATAGTGGTATAAAATTAGAGTTCAATTCCAACAGAAATACTCACCACCTCACAAAGTCATGGAAATTAAACAATATATTGTTGAATAACTATTGGGTCAAGGAGGAAACACAGAGGGAAATCAAGAGTTTCTTCGAACTAAATGATAATGGAGACACAAGTTATCAAAACGTGTGGGATACAGAAAGAGCATACCTGAGAGGAAAACTAAAGGCATTAAAAACTCACATCCAAAAACCAGATAGCTCAAAAATTGACAATGTAATAAAGAGTCTCCAGGAATTGGAAAAGGAAGAGCAAATCAATTGCAAACCTAGTAGAAGAAAAGAAATAACTAAGATCAAAGCAGAACTAAATGAAATTGAGAATAAGAGAACTATACGGAAGATCAACAAAACCACAAGCTGTTTTTTTGAAAAGATAAACAAAATTGACAGCCCCCTTGCTAGATTGACAAGAATTCAAAGGGAAAGGGCTCTAATATGCTCAATTAGAAATGAAAAAAGAGAGGTCAAAACAGACACCATGGAAATACAAAACATTATTTTTGATTACTATAAAAACCTGTATGCCCAGAAACTACATAATGAGGATGAAATGGACAAATTCCTGGAAACATACAACCTCCCTAAGTTCACCCAGGAGGTAATAGGATTCCTGAATAGACCAATCTCAAGCACAGAAATTGCAGCAGCAATTAAAAACCTTCCAGAAACCGGATTTCTTATTTGAAATTTTGGTTGCCCTAAATTCCTAAGGGCTCACTACAG
>JAQIFY010004554.1:0-11693 GCA_028533085.1 Varecia variegata | reverse complement strand
AGGAAAGGAAGATATAACTATGTGCATTATATAGGAAAAATTCTTGTGAGAATGCCAGGATTTATGACATATGTGGTATTTATAACCTTGCTATTGAAGAAAGAGTTTCTCCTAGACCTGTATCTATTTTGATGCTCTGCTTTAGTATTTATCTCTTACCTTTCATAGGAGCAAATATTTTTCCACTATAGCTATTTCTAGATTTCTCCCTGAAGGAATAATGTATGAATGAAGGAATAAAGCTCATAAATGGATTTTCCCCCAGGAAGAGAGTGATCCCTCTGACTGGAGAAACAAGGAGAATCTGACATCCAACGCTCCCTCCCCCTGCCAGATTGTAGGGACCTAAAGAGCAAGCTTGCTTCTCTTCCTCCTTTCTCTTTCCTTCTTCCTCTACCTCCTTCCTTTGTCCTCACACCTCTTTATTTTCCCACTATAGTGTGGCCTCCCTCCTCTTGTAAGGGATGTGTGTCTGTTTAAAGTGACTTTGCCTTTAATTAGAAGGTTATTTACCTCAATCTGGGAGGTAGAGGGTTCTAGAATCTTCCTATCTAGTTTAAAGAAAACTGAAAAATTCATTGCTGCTTAGCTCAGGTCTTTGTGTTTACTCTATTTACAAGAACCCTTGAGAAAAATGTGAGTGGTAGCATGTAAACAACAAACTGACCCTAAATTTCTAGCATCAGTGATGAGACTTTCTTTTGTTAGCCCTGGGCTTTCATTCTTGTTAAATGAGGAAAGTTCCTAAACACAATATTTATTTTACAATTTTGCCTAATTACTGTGTATGGGAAATAATTGAGAAGCACAGGATCAGGTATAATCATGGGAATGGTATGCTTTAAGCAGAAATTCAAAAATTAATATTAGAAAAAAAAGCCTCTGGAAGTGACCTAAAATTTTCCATGTAGGGTTATGATAGTTAAAATATGCAGTTTAAATATAAAACGGTGTTTTGAAAGGATGAAATAACAGAATAAAAAGCTGCAGCTTTGATGTAATATATTTATGACATGTCTACTCTATACCTAGTTTCTGACTATTAAATTAGAGATATGTTCTCATTGATCATCATCTCATATTTATTGTGTAGAAATCAGTCATCTCAGTCAGTCAACCCTCCTCCTTGCTGGGCTGTATGCAGTGGAGAAGACACCCAAGGTGGTTAACGAGAGTCAAATTGCCATCCTTATAAATGAAGGCACAGTGTTTCAAAGTCTCCGGTAAAGTTTCAATGGAGACCTTCTCTGGGACCAGAGGCCAATGTAGGGATTTCCACCTAACAAATCCCAAATCTTAATTTCCCCCCACCTGTATGGAGAGTTAGGTCTTTGAGGCATCCTCCTTCCCCAAGATTTACTTAGGGGCCAACGGCATGGAAGACTGTGGTTTGCCTCACAAATCGGGTTGCTGTCAGAGACAGTGTGCCAGGTATCAATGCTAAGAGATGGATGACCAGCATTACTTTAGAAAACCAGGTCCAGGACTGCTTCCCACTTGGAATGAGAGAGGTGAGGCAAGCTTTGGACCTTCTTATTCATTTGTTATACAAGTAGTGCGAGAGAGAGAAATGGGGTTTGTCTTACTTATTGTTTTAATGTAGCCCATCTCTTAATAAATTGCCACAAGTGTTATCAGGCTCTCACCGCCAGGTCAGCTATTCCCAGTGCTTGGGAAAGCAAGGTTAAAGAGTGGAAAGAAAGAATAGGCATGTACTCTCTAGCACTACCTAAATGAGAGTGGAGCAGAGGTCGCCTCTTCATGCAAACAATGGAAGTGGAAAACAATTATCTTCACCTCAAAAATACCAGAACACCAGGAAGCTTAGAAGTTCAGAGGCACACATTCATTCCTCAATTTTACAATAAGTATATACTAAGTGCCAACCAGGTACTGCCACAGGACATGGTGATACAAGAATCATAGCAAGACACAGTCATTGCCTTCAGGGAGGTGACGGTCTACTCACACTGGGATAAAAGGCTGAAGATTTGGGTTCTGGTCTTGTCTACCAAAGGAACTCTGTACACTCTGCATGTCTCTGATTCTTCTGAGTCTCCATTTTTTAACAATTAAACAAAGAGGAGAAAGTAATTTGCCTGCCTCACAAGGAGTTCATGAGATTCAGATACAACGATGTTCCCCTGAGTCCCTTTGTGCACACCTAGCGGATCCTGCTTGGTACCTAGCCTACTTTGTCAGTAAACATCCTTAGGAAGAATATGAAAAACTCATTCACCCAAAGAAACAAAGGGATATTATGCTTACAGGTGGGTCCTCTCAGGAGTATTTACATTTTCATGGAAGATTAAGACCTTAAATTGAATACTGAAATAATTTCTGCTTGTAGATTTCCACATGGTAACTTTTTTTCCTAGTGTGATTCTAAAGTGGTGGGCAACTCCACTGACCAGTCAAACTGACCCCACTGCATGGAGAATCGAACCAGCATAGACAAATCTATGTCTTTTTTTAAAAAGCATATGTTAGTTTATTCACAGACTTTATAAACCTATCCAAGAAGTATTCTTGGGATATTCTACCTCATAAAAGAGAAAAGGATGTTCCCTTTGAAGACCCCGACAGTTGGTGAGGACAGATTTTGATCATATCTGTCTCAGAAATCATCTCAATCATCAAATTAGAAGAAAGTGTCACTACCCACTGCTGTACAAGAGAAGACAGAGGAGTGGGACAATTCACAACATGTAAATATCAACCCCTTTGCTGTGTTCCCTAACTGTAGACAAGAGATGATCACAGGAGTTATCATCTGCTACCCCCTGTAGTGCCTCAGTCTGCTTTTGAGCTTAGCAAGCTTATCTACAAAACATTTTCTCAGCACTAGACTCAAAAAATATTCCTTTAGTACCTGAAACACCCATGACACTGCAAGGAACTGAGGGGCTAACAAAAATGAAGACATGGCCTTTGGTTTCGAGGCTTTTTCACTGCTATACAGTACTTCGAATAGAATTCTATGTAGATGTCATCTGAGTAAGTTAACGTAATGAGATTATCAGCCTGAAGAAGAGGGAAGGTACCATGCTACTATCTTCAATATTTGAAGTATGGGTACATGGCAGAATAATTGGCATACAAGGATACATTTACTTGGGAGTAAATTTTGGAAATTTCAAGGTGACTAATTTCAAATCTAAATATGGAAGAACTTCCTAAATTTCAGAAAGTATCTGGGCAGCTTATATACTTGGTGGGCATATAGAATACACACACGTTGGGGGAAATTGCATGTGTTCTCATGTAGCGTCATGATTGGCATATGGTAGGTGCTTAATTGATATCTGCTGATTAGTTGTTTCATTTGTTTTAGAGGCAGGCTATTTTTTTTTTTTTTTTTTTAGACAGGGTCTTCTTTTGTAACCCAGGCTAGAGTGCAGTGGCGTCATCATAGCTCACTGCAAAACCTCCAACTACTGGGCTCAAGCAATTCTGCCTCAGCCTCCCAAGTAGCTGGGACTACAGGTGTGCACCATCACACCTAGCTAATTTTTCTTATTTTTATTTTTTGTAGGGACAGGGTCTCACTGTTGCCCAGGCTGGTCTCCAGCTCCTGGCCTCAAGGGATCCTCTTACCTCAGCTCCACAAAGTGCTGGAATACAGGCATGAGCCACTGCGCCCAGCCAAGGCAGACTATTTTATTGAAAATTCCCATGCCAGTGTTAATATAATCTACCTCTTGAGAAATCACAGATAGTGTCTAAGAGATAAAAAATTTTAAAAGCTGCTGATATGCTTTTATCAGCTCTTTATTTAACATTTCTGGGCTCTGGGTTGTTGTCAGTTATAGGTAAAATGTTCTGGAAAGAAACAGTGTGACCCTGTTTTGGTTTGGTTTGTTTTGTAATCGCTGAAAAAGTTTTTACATATCTCTAAGGATTGGCAACTTTCAGATCGTTTGCCTAAATTTCCTGACGGTCACATGACCAAACTCAACCTTCCCTAGAGTCCAGTTGCTTTATAGTCATAGCCGTTAGAGGGTTTTCATTTGACTGTTCCTTATTATTGTTTGTTGATGAATCTTTGCCTGATGCAAATGGGCAGGACAAAGTCCATGAGGATTATCAAGACGGAAAGAAAGAATAAGATTTATAACAAGAGGGCAGTAAGTTTCCTGGCATGTTATCATCATTAACTGTCACTTGTATTGATAACTTCAAGAATGAATCTCAGAAGTATATTTTAGTATACTGTGGGCGTATAGCTAAGACCTCAAATGAATGTTCACCCATAAATAAAAAATGATGGCTAGTATTTATTAAGTGTTTAATATGTGTCAAGGGCTGTGGTAAGCACTTTAAGCTCATTATCTCATTTATTATTCTCAGCGACACAATGAAGTAGGTGTTTGCATTCTCTGTTCCACACATGAAGAAACCTACATGAAGAAATTTCTTCTTGAAGGTTATCTAGTTAGGAAGTGGTGGGGGCTGAATCTGGCATGAATACCAGAGCCTACATGCAGTCCCTTCTGCCATGTGCTGTCTCCCCCACCCCTCTCCTTGATCCCTGACTTCAGGAATTAACATCAAACATTTTCTGACATCACTCTTCTTTCTAAATTTATGTTGCAATTAGGCCAAGCTAAGCCAGAGACTGCTGAAAGGGGACATATTGCAGTAAATTATGGTGAGAAGAGGGCCTGTCAATTGAAACGGAAGTTTGCACTCATCAGGAATACATTGAAACGACACCTGTTCCGTCACTGCTGAGAGAACCCTCTGGCAAAGGTCTCCTTGTCCCATAGGCTGACAGAACTCAGCCCGCTGCCCAGGAGCTCGACCGTGTTCCCCTCCAGGGCGTGACTAGTTTGCTCTGAGTCACAGAATAAATTAAAGACTGGCAAGTTCCCTTTCAGCTTCCTCCTGCTAAATGAGAGCAACTCTATTAGCTTATTCCGAATGAGGACACATATGTAAGGAATGCTTCAGTTAGTTCAATCCACTTCACTAAACCCTTTATTAGTCAGCATTTTTCCACAATTAACTTCTAAGGGCAAAAGAGACAAATTTCAAAATAACTGGAGAAGAAAACTTTTAAACTCTGCTCTAGGCCTAGTACACATTCAACCCAGACTCCCACACTTCTACAGCTATATGATATTATTCAGTAATATCAACATGTAATGGAGCACTAATTGTGTGCCAGATATTTTTGCTAAGGGACTCCTGTGTCCGGGTTTCCTTTAACACAGCAAGCCTTCGAAGCAGACTTTAGTCCCTTCATTTTACAGGTGAGCAAATTGAGCCTTGGAGTAGCTCATTTGCCCGTCTAATAGATGGTAGTGAGGAAACCTAAACCCACAGAGCCCGAGACCTTAACCAATACATCATATTGCCTCCTGATTATTAACGCATGATAAAATGATGACTCTGAAGGATATTATTCAATAAATAATAATAACAGCTAACATCCATTGAGTGCTTCCTGTGTGCCAGGACATGTTTTAAGCACATTACAGCTATTATGTCATTTAATCTTTACATCAACCCTTTGAATTTTTTCAGACTAGGAAACGGAGGCACTTTCGAGGTTACACACAGTGATGGAGCCAGGACTGGGGCCTAACTCCAGAGTGCATCTTTTTCATTGCTGCACATACAACCTTTTCTTTTTCTTTTTCTTCGGACTAGGTGCAGAAGAATACAGGTCTAATGAATTGCAGAAAGATCTTCTCTAATAAAGTTAATCAACCAATAAAAGCTAAATCAAAAAGGAAGTTCTGGTTGATTAACTTAATGACTATTCAAATGATCAAAACCATCCTCTTCCCGAGCTTTCTTGTTAATTGGGTTTCCATTGGCTTCAGGCTGTTCATTCAGGGAGAATTCCGATTCCAACCATGGAATTTGTTTTTTCCATCCTCTTTGGTAAGAAAGGCAGCAAAACATTCAAGGATGCCCTTAGAAAACATTTACCCTTTGAAACATTATGCTTTTATCAAACATCTCTGCTATAACTCTGAAGATTTTCTCTTGAATCATATCTAATAGAAACCAAAACTGTGCATAATTTAAGTTGACTAAGATGCCTTCCATTTCAAACATATTTCCTAAAGATTGAATCATTTATTTTAAAAGCATTTTCCAGCTCTTGGTGTGACAGAAATCCTAAGTCATCATCAATTTTACTCTTTATAGGATAAAAGATCCCCAAAGCTTGCAATTAATGAACTGTTAAATTCAGATATATGGATGTGATACAGTTTTAAAATGGGACAAATAGGAGTTATTAAACTTCAAAGTGATGGCATTTTACCATATCTTCTTAGTGGGAGGCATTCAGGAAGTGTCCTTCAAGTGAATTAATTCATTTTCCTAATTAATTTTTGTTCTTTAAATGCCTTTAGCTCAATAAATGCTAAGGTTATCCTAATTTTCCTTTCTACAAGTTCTTGCATTTATTTTCTTCTTTAATGTGATACCTTGTTCTAGGGCTTGAATTCTTTTTAAGTGTATGCTATGCTTGTGTTTAGCCTATAAACTACCAATTCTTTCCTTTTGAGGATTGTAACATTTTCAACCCACTACAAATTCTTCCATTCATTGTTTTTCTCTGCCTAACACAATGAATTTTTAGTTCCACATGGCTCCTCCTCCCTTCTATATTAGTATCCATGTTCTTTTTCTCTAGAACATCTTCCTACTTCTCATATGCCCAATTGGCATTCTCTTTTCAGAGAGAACACAACTAAAATATTACTCTACCAGGAAGCCATCCCTCTTACGAGTAGCGTGGTTTGGATATTCAAATCCTTCTGGGCTTAACTCTCACCCAAAGCTCCTGTTATAACTGCTGTACTCAAAGAAACCAACTTATTAAGTCAACAACAATAACAAAAGTTTTGATGTATTTTATTTTCCAAAAAGATTTATCATAAGATATCCACACCCTCCAGCCATAGACCACTAGGAATACTGCTGTAATTGAACAAATTTAGGTTTGTTGACTCATAACAATGAAGAAAAACCCACATCATTCAGGACCACGGAGCATTTTAGGAAGAAGGTATTAAAATGGACTTATACTTTTGCAAGTGTTAGATGATTTGGAAGACGGTTCAAAAGAACATGGTTGTTTACTGTCAAGAAGAGAGAGTGATTCTATGACTGGTTATGTCAGTAATTCTTTAAGGAGAGAAAACCAGAGCAAGACTGTGATTGTTAAAGAAACAGCAACACTCCCACTACCCTTGATAGGAGGATATTGGGTCCATTTTATGTTTTGGACAATGTTCGTGTTTTCTTTGTGCTCAGCTATGATTTTGGAGTGGTCTTGTTTAGTTCAACCCCTCCCAGTCATAGAATGGCCTTAACTGATGCTGTGGCTAATAGGGCAACACTCGCCCAACCGTGAATGTCAGACCAACTCCTGGCAACACTAAGACCTACTTGACAGCACCCAGCTCTCAGGGACTATTTTTATTTTCCCCTCAAAAATAATGTATATTCATTTTCTAAAACTTGAAAGGCATGGAAAGTACTGAGAAGAAAATGAAAAGCTCCCTGGTAGTGTTTGTTTAGCAGGGCTAGGGGGAGAGAAAGAAAGCAAGCCATCATGTGTGTGTTGGCCCTGCAGTGGTGCTTCTGTTACTGATGGACCTGAGGCCCCGCAAAAGAAAAGCTGAAAAGAGAGCTCTAGGTATCCCCCCCTCAAAAAAAAAAAAAAAAAAAAAAGCCGATTCAGCTAGGGCAGTAAAGATATCAATAACCAGGCTGCATTCAGAAGCTGGCATTCCAAGCCCAGTGATTTGGAACGTTCACCGTGGCAAACATCCTGCAGTTGCCAGCAGTGTGCTTTTCCACTCAATATAGTATTGACTGTGTGCCAAGCACAAGTATTTGTTATTTATTTACTTTAGAGATAGGGTCTTGCTCTGTCACCCAGGCTGGAGTGCAGTGGTACCAACACAGCTCAGTGTAGTCTCTGCAATCTGTCTCAAACTCCTGGGCTCAGGGGATCCTCCCACCTCAGCCTCCCGAGTAGCTGAGACTACAGGCAGGCACCACTGTGCCCAGCAGCACATGCATTTAATTATCTAAAACTCATAACAATCCTATGAGGTAGGAACCATTGTCATCCTATTTTACTGATGAGGAAACTGAGACATGGAAAGGTTTAAAAACAAAAAAAACTGCCCAAAGTCACAAATCTAAGATGTAAGAGATATGAGATTTAAACTCAAGCAGTCTGTTCTAGGGAATGTGCTACTAACTACAATATCAAATAGTGTTACTACCTAGTTTTGCCCACTTTGAGTATGAAAAGCTTGTCTGTAATAGTGTTAGAACACCTCATTCTACATCTGTATTGCTCTCTTTCACTTTCTCTCTCTTTATATATATATATTTATATATGCACACATATACATGCATATATGTATATGTATGTACATGCAGTAAGTGTGGATGTCTGTGTGTGTATATGTATATGTATATACACACATACACACACAAATATACACATATACATACACTGGATTTAAAAATTTTTATACTATGTAGAACTACAAAATAAATTGTCAAAAATGACTGAATGAAAACTCTGGAATGAAACTATATGCCTTTTTCTACACATTAAGATATACCTAAAATTTACAACCACTCTGAAAATCAAACAGTGAGAATCTGTTACTGTTTCATTTTCTCATATTAGAGACCTAGTAAAATCCTGTAACCTCCTCCTAAGTGCGAAGGGCTGAGTATCTGTTCAGGGTCATACTGATTTCCTCTTTTCCTTGTAATATCTGCACTTTTCCCCTTCCACTCTCTGTGTTTTATTGTGCCTCATTCTGTACATTTCAAGAGAAGTCGTTTCTAGCTTAAGGACAACATGAAGCTAGATGCTCCCTCATTGCATAACATCATCAAAGGTTTCCAGGTAAAACCATCATCTATGCCCCTGGCAATAGCAGTTTGGAGGGTTCTTGTTGAGTGACTTCTACCCTCTGTCTTTGCAGGCTATGTAAGAACTAAGAAGTAAAAGTCTTGGTCATTCTTTATGAACTGAGCAACCTTTTGGGGCTTGATAATCACCTATTTATTCTAGCCAAGAGTTAATTAGAGGGCCGGGCGTGGTGGCTCACACCTGTAATCCTAGCACTCTGGGAAGCTGAGGCGGGAGGATCGCTCAAGGTCCAGGAGTTCCAGACCAGCCTGAGCAAGAGCGAGACCCCCGTCTCTACTAAAAATAGAAAGAAATTAACTGGACAACTAAAAATATATAGAGAAAAAATTAGGCGGGCATGGTGGTGCATGCCTGTAGTCCCAGCTACTTGGGAGGCTGAGACAGTAGGATTGCTTGAGCCCACGAGTTTGAGGTTGCTGTGAGCTAGACTTATGCCACAGCACTCTAGCCCGGGCAACAGAGCCAGACTCTGTCTCAAAAAAAAAAAAAAAAAAAAAAAAGACTTAATTAGAAGTAATGAAAAAGAAAAGTAATGAAACATGAAAAAGATAATACACAAATACACACTGATCACCACCTCAAGACTACACACCATGGGGATTAGAAAATATCTAAAAAATTCATCATTTCTTAGGTAGCAGGGGTGCCTTGCAAACTGATTTTTGCCCTGTCAAATAACAACTTATAACAAGTTCCTTCATTTCATATTCCATCCCCTATTAGACATTCATAATGCTGAACCAGCCAAATTAATGAATTATATGCAAATTTCCCAATTAGGCATCACTGACATGTATCAGCATCTCTGTCAATGTGAATTGGAAAGAGCAGAAACTGGGAGAAAAATTCAGACTCATTGGGTAACACTCAGCAAGTCTCAGTAAAATGAGGCAAATTATATCTATTTCACAAAATCCTGTACTGAATATAGGGTTGTTAACAATTATTTTAAGGTCATAATAGCTATGTTAATAATAACAAATGTCACTATTTATTATTAAAGTTATAGCCTTTATTTTCATTAATCCATAAATTATATAAATAATAAATTGTATAAAATATATAATTATATAAAATAATAAATTATATAAAATAAATTACATAAATAAAATGTAACTAATATAAATTAGTCTATTTATATAATTATATTTATTATTAAAACAATTATAAATATTATTGCAATAATAATTATTACAAAAAGAATGTGTTAAAATATCTTTAAAAGTGGATGTCGATTGTGGCCAGTTTGGTTTTACAAACATTTATTGAGCACCAACTATATGCCAAAATAATTAGGATACAAAAATGAAAAAGCCAAGTGTCTGACCTAGACAGTGAGGACCTTCTAAATTGGCTGAAAGACAAGCCCGCTGATGAACGGTGTCAGTTGAGTGAGTAGTAAGTACTACACTATGTGTTGGAATACAGAGGAAAGGCTTCTAAGATGGTGAAGTGGGGATGAAGAGTTTCATTTTTTCATATTAGAGGAACTACTAATATGTAGGGACTACTAATTGAGTCAGTTATGTATTAGAGGAAGGTGTTAGAGATGAGATGATGCTCAAGTGGTAAGACTGTGCTTGAGATCATGCTAAGTAGGAATCAGCCATTAAAGAGAATAAACAATGGATAAATGGCCCCATATAAGGCCAAACAAGTGAATGATAACTTAAAATGCTGATTCATTATCCGGATTTTTTTTCCAGCTGCTTAGCTGGTTCAATTGATGGGGATTTTATCTTTTCATTCATCATTTATTCATTGAGTTGACATTAGAATGTCACGTAGCCAAAACACTCAATGAAGAATCAAAATACTCATTTCCACCTGTGCTCAGAGGTGATGTCTACAAACACAGTTATTGCAAGTGTAGCTAACCAAAGCAGAAATAACTCCTAAGGGATAGGAGAAAGCTTTCTTTGAAGCAGATCATGAGAAGAGGGTTTTTGTTCCAACATCTATTTCTTATCTGATATAGACGAGGCTCTCATGTCCTTCTTAACATGTCCATTTCACTCTAACAAGTGAAAAGGACACCCACCAGTATGTCTTCCCAAGGCAAATGTAGAGAATTCTAATTCTACTAACTGAAATGAATTAGAAACCTACAGATGGTGCTTATAAAACAATATATCAAAGAAAAACTCAGCAGCAACTACTAACTGAGTCAGTTACAATTAGTTCCAATTGGATTTGATCCTCTTTAAAACTATTTTCTTTGGAATCATCGGTTTTGGAGAGATTGGGTTTGGGATTAAAATGACAACTGTAAAAATTGTATTAGATTTATAGGAGAACACCACTGCTTTGAAAATAAGTGTCTTTAGGCCTAGCCATGTCACCAGAGAATAGTCCTACGGCAATGTTAGGTGTAATCACAATGTAGACGTTTACACAGGAAGAGTGGGAATTTGCAGAAATGTTATTACAGGTGGGCTGGAATTGGTTCTCAGAGAAGAGACTTCCTAGTTTAGAAGTCATCTTTTTTTTTTTATTTCAGCTTATTATGGGGGTACAAAAGTTCTGGTTAAATATATTGCACATGTCCCTCCCATCCCCCTGAGTCTGAGCTTCAAGCATGTCCATTCCCCTGACAGTGCACATCGCACTCATCATGTAGGTATACACCCATCCCCTCCCCCACCCCCATCCCCCCAAGTCAGAACTTTAAGCGTGTCCATTCCCCAGACAGTGTGCATCGCACTCATCATGTAGATATACACCCATCCCCTCCCCCTACCCTCCACCTCTGTCTGATACCCAA
>JAQIFY010004553.1:0-11693 GCA_028533085.1 Varecia variegata | reverse complement strand
ATAATACTACTATAATGGCTCATATGTGGTAATCATAATATAGTGTAATACTGTAATAATGATACCCTATACTGTGCTAAATTACAGAAACTATGTTTCTCTTAATTCAAACAAGCAGAACATAAAAACAAACTCATACAAAAAGTTTAGATTGGAGATAGAAGTAATTTCAAAAAAGAATATTAAAGGTTAACACTCATCTCTGTCGCATCAGTGTCTTGCTTACTGGAAGGGGCATGTTGGAGGCAGGAAGGCAGCTGACATCAATGAAGGTGACAGTGGCGGGGGTGCTGGAGAGGACGGAGCGGCAGCGGGAGAACCAGGTTTGATTCTGTCGCTGGAGCAGGGAGCTTAGCACCGAAGCCGGCTTCTTTGAAAAAGGCATCTCGGGTTGTGTGCACAGCCTCTTTCTTTTCTTCCTCAGGCATGGCCTTGTCGCCGCGACGTTCTCACGCATGGCACGGCAGACCTGTCACCCGCCCGGCGCCGGCGTCCTGTCCCTCAAGCCCAGCAGATCCTGCCCCAGCGACACGAAAGGCTTCAGCTCATTCTTCCGTCACAGACTTCCTCGGCTCTGGGTCTCTGATTCCTCTCCAAAGATGCTACACCAACAGGCCACTCTTGCCATGTGGGCTGTTGACACGGTAAGAAGCTGGTTTCCAAACTATGCATTTAATTAATTATAAACGAGCCTTATAAGGAGACCCGGGAACCTGTTCGTAAGTGCAGAACTAGGTTGGTCACCCGTGGCCCAGGGACTGCCTGTGTGCACATATACGCTGTGACACAGATAAAACCTAAAACCATCACGCTAGGTGAAAACGTGCTAAGCCTGACGCAGAGTGCTGCATGTTGTACGATTCCGTTTATATGAAATTTCCAGAATAGGGAAAGCTGTAGAGACAGAAAGCAGACCACTGGTTGCCAGGAGGTGAGGGGAGGGGAAAGAGGAGTGACTGCGGATGGGTACGAGCTTTCTTTTTGTGCTGGTGAAAATGTTCCGGAATTGGATAGTGGGGATGGTTTCACAACTTTGTGAATATACTCAAAAGACTCAATTGTACACTTAAAAAAGGTGAATTTTATGGTGAGTTATATTTCAATGAGGCTTCACAAAATCAGAACAGCAGCAGTGAAACTCATTTTTAGCTTCTAAAGTTTTTCAGGCAAATCCTTCAGTTCGAATTGTGGCATTTGCTTTAAGAGTTTTGTCTTTATTAAGATACCATTATTTAAAGTTGATTTGCTTTACAGACTACCTACCGTATATAATCGAATAGCTTTCCTTTTGTTTTAGTTAGGTTCCCCTGGTAATTTTGCTACGATGTATATAGGAGTAAATGTTTGCAAAAAAAGAGAAAAAAGAAACATGTATAGCAAAGAATGCAAATATAAATGGGAAATAAACAGGCACTGTGCAGTAAGGGATTCCAAACATTTGCTGCTCTTTTGCTTAAATCAATGGTGAAATCAAAATAAAATTATTTAGATACAAAAAAATTCATTGCATATCTATATACCAGCAATTAACAGTCAAAAACCAAATGTAAAATGTAATGCCATTTACAAATGCTTAAAAATAATATATTTAGGCATAAATGTGACCTACGTATACTGGATGTCTATTCTGAAAACTACAAAATGCTTTTGAAGAAATCAAGAAAGAGCTAAACAGGTGGAGACACATACTGTGTTCATAGATGGAAAGACTTAACATGGTAAAGATAATTCTCCCTAAACTGATCTAGGCTTAATGAAATTCCTATCAAAACCCCCACAGGAGGCTTGCAGGAGCCCCAGAGTCCGAGGCTGCAGCGAGCCATGATTGCATCCCAGCCACCATGCACTGCAGCCTGGCGACAGAGCAAGACCTCGTCTCTTAAAAAAAAATCTCCACAAGATTTTTTGGTAGGTCTAGATGAGCATATTCTAAAATTCATATGCAAAGGGAAATGAACTAGGCAAAAGAGACCTAAAATAATTTTGAAAAAGCATACAGTGAAAGGAATCACTCTACCTACCCAATTTTAAGATTTACAGTATAGGTACAGTGATCAAGGCAGTGCAGTGTTAGTGGACAGATGACACATAGGTCAATGGACCAGAATAAAGAACCCAAAATGGACAGGCACATGTATAACTCAATTTTTTTCCCAACTGAGTTTTGACAAAGGTGCAATGGAAGAAGGAAAGATTTTCAACAAATGGTGCTATAACAATTAGACATCCATAGGCAAAAAAAAAAAAAAAAGAACCTCCACTTAACTATAAGTGTCATAATTTTTATAATACTTTTAGAAGAAAACAGAGAAAAAAGTCTTTGGGACCTAGGACTAGGTCAAGAATTTTTTTTTTTTTTTTTTACTTTTCTTTCTGGCAGGATCAACCAAGTATTTTTTTTTTTTTATTTTTTTTATTTTTTGAGACAGAGTCTCTCTCTGTAGCCCTGGCTAGAGTGCAGTGGTGTCATCATAGCTCACAGCAACCTCAAACTCCTGTGCGCAAGTGATCTTCCTGCCTCAGCCTCCCAAGTAGCTGGGACTACAGGTGCATGCCACGATGCCTGGCTAATTTTTTCTATTTTCAGTACAGACGAGTCTGGCTATGTTGCCCAGGCTGGTCTCGAACTCCTGGCCTCAAGTGATCCTCCCACTTTGGCCTCCCAGAGTGCTGGGATTATAGGCATGAACCACTACACCAGGCCAAGAGGAACTCTGGGTATGTACAACAATTTGGATGGATCTCAGGGGCATTAATATGAGTGAAAAAAAATCTAATATCAAACAGTGACATATGGTATGATTCCCTTTATGTAACATTGTTGAAATGGCAAGATTAGGGTGATCGAGAAAAGAATAGTGGTTGCCAGGGGTTAGGGGCAGGGTGGAGTTGCTTTGTGGTGGTGCATCTTGATTTTGTTCTGTATCTTGATTTTGGTAATGGTTACACACGTCTATATACGTGATAAAATTGCACAGAACAACACACACGTGTGTATGCACAAATGAGTGCATGTAAAATTGGTGAAATCTGAATAAGGTCTATAGATTGCACCTACGCTGATTTTTCTGGTTATGATATTGTTCTCTATGGACGACATTCCCACTGGAGGAAGGTGTGCGCAGGAAACCTCTCTATGACTTTTTTGCAACTTCCTGTGAATCTTTATTTCAAAATTGAAAGTTTTTAAAAATCATGTTAAATATTATTTCAATGATTCTCAAGTTTCTTTTCTATGTGACAAGTGCCCACTTACACAGAGCCAGTTTTCGTGGCAGCATGTGCCAAGGGTGGTGGTGGCACCTGCAGTCCCGCTACTGGGGAGGCTGAGGCAGGAGGATCACTTGAGCCCGAGATTTCAGGTGAGTATGGGTCCCATAATGAGATCGTCTCTAAAATAAATCAATAAAATCACAAAAATAAAAAAACAATGGCAGGATGCTTTAATGGTAGAATGGAGTCTAGATAAGAGTGACTAGCAGGGAGGGTGTACAATCCCAGCCTGCTCATTGGCACTTACTCTTTGTCACCAGTGATTGTGACCCACTCACAAATTGTATACCCCTGAAGTACTCATTTCTGGAAAATAAAGGCAGAACTTCATCTCACGCTACCATGAATTCAATTCCAGGTGGATTACACAGACAAGTCTTAAAACATGAAATGGTGAAAAACTAGAGTAAAATACATGAAAATATTCCCTTTACCTTTTGTTGGACTTAAAGGTTTCCTTTACCTTGCACTAGTGGAATGTACGTTCCAAACAGGAAAAATGGAAATGTTCCCTTTACCTTGCGTTGGTGGACAGCTGTTCCATGCATGACACCAAAGGCAGATAAGACGGAAGCCTGCATTTGGCTCGGCTGTGGGAGGCGTGACAATGGCCACCCCAACGTGTCCGTGGCCTAATGCTTGGGATTCCTGAGTACGTCAGGCTACATGGCAAAGGGGAGTTAAGGTTAGAGTTGAGGTTTCTAATCGGTCGACCTCACAATAGGGAAATTATCCTGGACTACCCAGGGGGCCCCAGGGAACCACAGGCCCTTAAGAGAGGAAGAGGAAGGAGCAGGAAGAGCCGGAGGCGCAGCAGGAAGGGATGAGGCCCGATGTCGCCGGCTTTGAAGCAGACAGTGGTGACCTGTGGGAGGGGAGGGCTGCGGAGCCTGATGTCGGCCCACTGAGGCCCACTGAGGCCCACTGAGGCCTTCTGGCCTCCAGAACCCTAAGGTACTAAATTTGTGTTTTTCAAAGCCACTGTTTGTGGAAATTTGTCACAGCAGTGACAGGAAACGAATCCACTGAGTCCATAAAAACAAAGCACTTCTGTACATCAAAGCAGTGCAAAGTAAAAGGCAAACGGTGGCGACGGCAGGGGTCCCTGTGGCCCTGCACTGCAGCCTGTGGGCCCGAGGGGGACCTCGCCCCTGGCCACCCATGGCAGCCACGGAGGTGACGCTTGTGTGGCACCCTTGGGACAGCGGGCCGCGTGGCATCAAAAACTGAACCTCCAGGATCCCTCCTCTTGTCGCGGAGGCACTGTCACTGTCACAGAAGTCGCAGGGGGGAGGCGACGCTCTGCTCTCCGTCGTCCTCAGCTTTTGCGAAGCAGGTGGCGGCACCAGAAGCTCCAGGAGCAGAAGTAGAGTCAGAGGGCGGAGAGGTTTGCTCAGGTGGCCGTGGCTGAGCCCCGTGCACGACTCCCAGCGAGATCTGAAAGGTCCAAGGGCGAGCTGCTTTCAGAGCAGGCTACGGCCTCTGAGGAAGGAGGGTGAGCTGGAGGGAGAGGTACTTCTGGGGCCAGCGGGTAAAAACCACGCAACAGCGGTGCGAGAGCTGGTCGGCTGAAATTCTTTGAAGGAAATGTGAATTTTTGAGACTTTGTTCTGATCTGCTGCCAGAACTAACGACCGATTTTCAAAGGATTTTTGGGCTTAAAAAAACAAAAATAAACCCATAAGAATGGCTTGGAAGCCATTCACCATCATCATACTTTTTTGCAGATTTCTTAGTGGAAAAACATTGGACAGAATAGAGTAATATGAAGCGAGCTCACAAAAGAGAGAAAAGAAAAAACCTTTGCCTATCACAGTCTCCTAATGAGGAAAAATCTGTTATAAGGTGTTTGCTTGGTCACTGTTTACTGAGCCTTAAACCACCAACTTTGTACCTAGAACTTTATTTTTTTAAGGTATTATTAATAGCTTGAAAATAGGGCCACAAAATATTGGATTGGAAATGTTATATTGTACTATAGAGATAAAAGATAGAAGCAAATGATGTAATATGTTCAGTAATAATATTGTTATTGTTAGTAACAATAGTAGCTTATAAATTATAAAAAATGAATATGAAGTTGTACTTAGTACTTAAACAATTAATTCCCTTTACACATACCCATGGGCATTTAACATTTTATAGTCATTTAATGAGAACCTCATTTAGGGTATACAATAAAAGAGACTAAAATATTTTTTGACCTTGTAAATCAATGTTTTTACATACTGGTTTTGTTAGACTTATTTTTCCATCAGCCAAAGCATTTCTTAAACATTAATTCCTTTTCCAACTAAGCAATCTGTAAGTAAATTCCAGATCCTTTTAGTTATGTTGAATGCATTTAACGTTTCCTCCTGGAGTTTGTCTTCATGTACATCGAGATGCTGGTTGTCTTTCCGTGTTTTAAATGTATGATTGTATTTCACATATTTTATTAGTTGTTTAATGCCATCTAGGAATAAATAAATAGTTGGTAATGCCATCTAGGAATAAATAGTTTTTATAAAATAAAGAACAAACAAAAACAAAATAAAAACATACAAATGACAAACTGCACATGGCAGATAAAGGGTCAATAACCTCCACATATGAAGAACTTTTTCAAATACATAAATAAAAACATTAAAAAAATGAACAAAGGACACAAACAATTCACTGTTTAGACATACAAAGGGCCAACAACAGATGGAAAATATTCTACCTCATTAGTAATGAAAGAAATGTAAAATAATTCAATAACAAAATATAATTTTTCCCTTATCAAATTGGCAAAAATGAAAATTTAGGATGGTATTTTATGCCTATGATTGTACAGAAAAATGTACCTCATTGATAGAAGAATAAATTATAACATTTCCAGAGAAAAATTCAGTACAGTGTGTCATGACCCTTAAAAATCTTTTTACTTTTTGGCATAGCAATGTCATTTTTAGAAATGTACCCTAAGAAAATAATCAGAAACACAGTAAAATTGTATATAAAAAATACTGACTACAGAAGTAAAAAAAAATTCAGTGTTTAAATTGTTGTGTAGGGGAATGTTTAAATTATGGCACACCTTAATGTTATTCATTTTTTAAAGTTTTTAAAGAATAATTATGTAGAAAACTATCCTAGCATAATGTTAAACATGTTCCAAATTTGTTTTAAAGTCCTGTGCAATGTACACAGAAAAAAGAAAGGAAGGGAAGGAGGGAGGGAGAGAAAGAGAGAGAAAACAAATCCTAGCAGTAGTTACCATTGGGTCTGAGGGTTACAGGTGGTTTTAATTTTCCTTTTAAAATATTTTCTCCATATTCCTAACTTTATACAATATCATGGTTGCTTTAGAATCAGAAAATGGAAGAATTATTCTGAGTATAAAAACCAAGCTCTCCAAACCGTGGCACAACACAGAATTGTAACAGTACATACTGGCACTTAGAGAAGTTTGTTTTAAAAGTGACTCAGCTGTCCCTGAATAGGGTTTCCCAGGCAACCTCTCCGTGGTTGCCAATACAGAATGCTACCTATAGGGGTAGAATCACCCTCTTGGAAGGTTCTGAGACCTGCCCCTCTTTAAAAGAATAATGAGTTGTCTGCAGGGGTAGGTGTCTGGTTTGAATTTCCTTGACGGACTACATACCTGCTGCGCGGTTTCACTGCCAGAGGAAAATTGCTCCCTCCCTTAATGAAAAGTCAATGAAGCTGAAAGAAATCTAGTTTCTTCCATTTGGGGTGGCAGCCGCAAGACAGGTAAGCATTCTTAAATATGGAGGAAACTCACCAGCGCACTGAGCGAGGGGCCAGTTGTCAGAATGAACCTGAAATTCTCATGGCACCTGCTATGGGGGGGGCGGTCGACAGGGGCTCTGGTCACTGTCTCTTAATCTGAGATCAGAGGGGTGAATGCGTGAACACGACTGCTATCTCAAATGGGAAATTTCTCTATCACTTTGTAAATAATAGCAACTCATCCCGAAACCCGTCTTTTTGTGAGTTTAGAACCGCTCCTTGGTGGGGGCTGGGCCAGTGGTCTGCTGAAGGTTCTTTCTTTAAAACGGTATTGATTCTGCTCCATAAATACATGTGGAGCCCAGGCTACATGTAAGGAATAGTGCTGGAAAGCCTGCAGGCACGCACAGGTGCTTACAACCCAGTAGCAACGGGAAACTCTAAAAATATGAAAAGTTCAATAGCTCAAGACTTAGATGACTGTAAGATACAAAAAAAGTGGCAGGCGCTACGTGCATATTGAACCGCTGGGTACAATAATTACAGCATCTTACATTTATTTAGCCCTTATGTGCCAGGTAAGGGGAGAAAAAATTGCTTAATATTTTGCCACATTTGCTTTCTTATCTGTCTCTCTCTCTCCACACACACACACACACACACACACACTAAGCTGGCTGCAGTATTTGAGAGTTAGATACAAATATAACTCAATATCCCTAAATACATCAGTGTAAATCTCTAGATCATAAGGACATTTTTCTACATAACAATAATTAACATCGATGCAATAAGCAGATCATACCCGAATTTTCCGAATTTCCCCAATAATGTCTTCTGTAGATTTTTTTTAAGTTCAGGGTCCGGTGCAGGAGCACTCCCTGCATTTGGTGGTCGTGCCTCTTCAGTCTCTAATGTGGAATGGTTGCCCAGCCTTATTTGTTTGTTCTTGTTTTTCATGACATTGATACTTTTGAAGAGTGTGGGCTAGACCTTACACAGAAGACCCCTCATCCTGTATTTGTTTGGCGGTTTCCTTATGATTAGATTCAGGCTTTACGCGTTCTTGGCAGGAATAGCAAAGAGGTGGGGTATCCTTCTAAGTTCAGCCCATGAGCAGACTCACTGATCATTTGCTAGCGCCAAACACTGCCCGGTGTGGTGGGGGAACAGGTATGAATTGCTAAAGACTTCAAATGACAGGACTCAACATGGCAATCCTTACACAGCTACAGTTATTTCAGGAAATGAACAAGATAGCAACAGTTCTAATGTGAGGCTGTGGTGTCGCAGCCAGGACTACCTCACAGCAAGGCATCTGGAAAGGCCCAGTGCAAGCTCCTGTCATCCTCCTCTCTTGAATCAGGAACACCACCATGTGCACAGAACACCTGGGAACCGGGACCCCACCCTGTTCATGCAGAGAATCAGAGTGTGCCTGCAGATTCCAAATAGCAAGCGCGAGCTGGTCTCCATTTAAACAGACAGCGGAGCCATCCCGTAATACTAGCACTGACTTGCCAACACTTTGCAACTCGTTTGTGTCCCCGATCAATGACTTTATGGTATCCTTCTGTGGACTGATTAAAAGCCATCATTAATCTAGCATTGATTATTTTTGTCCCTCCCAACAAAATCTACCTTTTTTCACATATCGTGTATTATTTTTCATGGGAGTATAGATTAGACTTGTCTCTGTTATTTCAGGATTCAGAACTTCTTGAGGACATAGCGAAACGCCTTTTCTCAGGTCACATGTTTTGACAGATCTTGGTTCCCAGTGAGAGAGAGAAGCGGGCCCACGTCTCCTCCAGGGGAAGCACTCTGGTCTGTTGAAAATCCATTTAAAATCCATTATGGCACCAGACCTGCTAAAGCACCTTGATGGCTTGCATTTTCCAGTAAGGAATCTCATCACTGGGATACGTCTCCCATCAGAGCAGACGGCTTCAGCTGTGAGACCTTCTGGCTACTGTTAGGCCACTCCCTGGACGCACAGCCCGGCCGCGTTGACCTGCCAGCTGTTCCCATGGCTGGGTGTGGCCGTGCCGTCTCAGCGTCTGCTGGAACTGCAGGGCCCTGTTACCATTGCAGGCAACTTGCACCTCCTTGTCTTTTCTCCTGGAATAGGACGCCTTTGAGACAATTCTGTTTGCACTAGGAGTCTTTCCTCATTGAAAGGGCAAATCATGCCTCGCCCAGTTCCTAACTGCCCTTGTTTCGAGTGGATCCACCAGACATGTTGCCATTGAGCACTGACTGCTTGAGTCCTTTTAGGGAATAAATTTCAAACCCAAACATGTTGAGTCCTCCAGACTAAGGTTGAGTATCAGTCCCTCCTAAACAGACTTTGTTTTGGGTAAGTCCTTGCACTTCTCATAACCACTCACTTTGGACTTCTGGCTTTTCCTTCTCAGCAATGTGGGCCCACTGAATCATGCTGAATTCTCTTCCTTTGTCAATGACTCAAGTGTCCCAATTGCCCATCCGTGACCTTATGGTTTTCCACCCACAATAAGAGGGGAAATAGCTATTTTTACGCATAATATGATAACAAATGGGAACTGCAGAGGATAAACTTTTATTATTATAACCCAGTGCCATTCTTAAATCTTCATGATTGCCACTAATGGCCAAGTTTATTTCTTAAAATAAACTTTTAGTTTTGGAACAGTTTGAGGCTTACAGAAGTGACCACATAATTCAGATCGTTATTAATGAGTATACTCTGAGTTTGACCAGGTGATGCCACTGCACTCTCTCTACCCAGGGTGACAGAACGAGACTCTGTCTCCAAAAAAAAAGAAAGAAAGAAAAAAACTCTGTACCATTAAATACATTAAATGATAACTCTGCATTCCGCCTTCCGCACCAGCCCCTGGTAACGTTTATCCTACTTTCTGTCTTCATGAATTTGCCTATTCTAGGTACCTCATAGAAGTGGAATCATATGATATTTGTCTTTTTGTGTCTGGCTTATTTTATTTAGCATGATGTTTTGAAGGTTTATTGATGTGGTATGTATCGAATTTTATTCCTTTTTAAAGCTGAGTAATATTCCATTGTACATATATACTGTGTGTTTTCTTCTCATCTGTTCATGTCCATTTGGGTTTCCACCTTTTGGCCATTGTGAATAATGCCGCTTTGAACATTGATGTACAAATATCTGTTTTAGTCCCTGCTTTTAATTCTTTTGGGCTTGCTGAACCATATGGTGATTCTATGTTTAACTTTTTGAGGATCTGCCAATCTGTTTTCCGCTGTGGTCAGCTCACTTCTTGGCTCTTCACAAGAGAAGGAGGTTTTGGCAAACAGAGTCCTTTGCCCAAGGGCCTTCTGAGTGAAAGCTAAAAGACCGTATTGTTCCCTTGCTCTAAGCTTCTCACAGTATCAAGATTATCTTAGATGTTCCATTTAACAATGATTTATTAACTCCCTTCCCCTCAGCAGCAATCTCACCTTCTTTCACGTGTCATTAATTTTAATCCAACTCTCTCCCTCTAAAGTAGGTCCCTCTGGTTCAGCCCCTGGGCTAGTTCCCATTGCTGGTAGCAACCCGAGACCTGGAAGGGCATCTCCCAGTTCACCGTGAGGGTCTTACTGGCTAAGTGCAGAGAAACGCAACCATCCTGTCCACTAGGCAACAAAACATTGTCAGCAGTCAGCTCCAACTTGATGGGCTGTGGGAAAAAGACAATCGGTTCCAGCAATCTCTTTGGAATTCTTGCAGTTAGGTGCAAATTAATAGACATGGTGCTTTGTTGTAGAATATCACCAGCTCTGCAGCCCTTCATTGGAGTTCCAGTGCAGAGACCACCAGGTCCAGGGTTGGAAAAGAAAATTGTGGTAAAGCAGAGAAGACTTGTATGTAACTGCCTCTGTCGTCACCCCTCCCGTCCTCCCGAATTCCATCACGAAAGTGTAACAGTGTGTCCAAAGAGAACTCCCGTGAGTCCTTAAACAGGTTGAGTTGCAAAACAAGACGCTGGAAGGTTTCAAGCCAGCTGCCAATCCTTGGTCACATACATACCCATCTTTTTAAGGAGGTGTTTTCACTGTCCATTCCAATTGTCTATTAACCCAAGACTTTGAGGGTGACAGGGACGTGGTAAGTCCATCGAAAGTGCTGGCTCTTTGGCCCCTGTTGCACGGCATGGGCTGTGCAGTGAGTGTCTCCATCTGAGGACACGTGATGGAGAGGGCCAAGCTGGTGCCATCTTCTGTTGGGCAATGTGAGTGGCTGGCTTAGCACACGGGCTGCAGCCAGTGTCAAAGCCAAACCCGCAACATGAGTCAAGCCCTGCCAGTGTCCACTGGAATTTCCTCGGAGAAATAGGCAAATGGCCAGTATAACCTACCGCCGGCTGTGGACGAGACTCCTCCCCGGGAAATACCTCCCAGAACTAACAGCAAACGTTGCCTTTTCTGTTGGCAAACAGGACAATTTTAGTGACAGTTTGAACTTGAGCAGGGCCGGCAGTGTATGTTGTTTGGACCCTCACTGTTTGGCTTGAGTGCCCCAGGAATAAGTTACTGTTACTCATTTTGTGGACCCAAATTGTC
The DNA here is from genome assembly GCA_028533085.1 of Varecia variegata. NCBI lineage: Eukaryota > Metazoa > Chordata > Mammalia > Primates > Lemuridae > Varecia > Varecia variegata. The sequence goes on along the minus strand of JAQIFY010004553.1, from coordinate 137 downwards.
ACTCCATGAGATTGAACTGGGGCATCAGCTTGATGATTCTGGCCCCCTTCGATCCCTGGCATAATTTTTTTGGTGCGCATCAACACGCACTGCTTCGATTTGCCTTTTAAATCCCCAGAGAGATTTCCCGAGAGCAA
>JAQIFY010004552.1:0-11694 GCA_028533085.1 Varecia variegata | reverse complement strand
AGCCAAGGCGGTGCAGCACGTCTGACACGGTGCCCATGATGCGCACGACCACGGTCTCACTGTTCTGGAAGAATCCTTCTAAGAAGAACGGCAGCTGCCTGCGGAGCAGGTTTCCCTGGGGGCGGCAGGGGGGGGGGCGGTGGGCGGAGGCGCCAGGCCCCACCGCCCCTGTCCCGGCCCCCATGTGCCAGGGGCCTGCCCGGGGGTGACCCGGAGCTGTGCGTCTGGCCGGCTCTGCCCACCATGGGGTGCTGTGCTCCCCCAGGAGCCCTGAGGCCTGCACAAGAGACCTCAATACTAGTTGGGTCCCAGTTCCTTCCTTCACCAAGTCCTGGGTCACCCCTCCCTTTCTCCACCCCACCTTGCCCTCCCCCACTCCCAGCCTGGCCACGGGTCAGGTGGAGTCTGGGGAAGGGACCGGACAAAGTTGGTTGAATAGCCCATACTGAAGTCACTGGTTTCTCCCATGACGGGGATTTTGTGTGCACCAGGTGGTGGCTCCAGACCTTTTATGTTGCAAATGACCATTATGTTCCATTTTTACACTTTGCTTCTTTTTTTTAAAAAAAAATTTGAATTTATTTTCAGCCAATTCTGTCTGCTCCACTTGTTGGCAGTGCATTCCTAAATTTGCTAGATGGATTGTCAGAAAGAAATGTGTTGGCAAATGGATGTTTCCTGCCGTCGGGCCCCTTATCCATGACTTATGTGCAGACCTGGGTGATTTTTTACAACTTTTAAACAATTTTAAAGCAATTTTACTGGTTTCCTAAGCTCTGTTTGGTTTTAAAATACTAAATTCATTTTCAACAAGTGAGTCGTTCAACAGCAACACATACTTTCTGAGCATATATGGGGCAGCCAGTATGCTAGGACCGGGGTTTTGCCACGGGAGAAGACAGGCAGAACAGAATTCTAGTGGAAGGGGATAGAAAAGGACCTAAAAAGGCACAATACAGTGTGTGTCTGCTCAGGTAGAGCAGGCTGGCTGCTCCAGCCCTGCCTGGTACAGCCCGTCCGTCCCACACCAGCAGGCCTCCAGGACTGGCGGTGCTCTTGGCTCTACTTCCTCTGGCCTGCTGACCAGGGAACCGCACCCCCTTCCCCAGACCCGGCCCTCCTGGTCTAGCAGAGCCCTTGGCAGCCTTTGCCATTTCCCACAGAGCCCTACTCAGGGCAGGGGACAGAGGAGGCACATGAAAACTGCCTAGATCATCTCCCTGCCTGGGACAACAGCTGGAGGAAGAAGTAGAGATGTAGATGTAGATAACTGACCACTGAATGAATGAGTGAATGAAGGAGGGAGCTAATGTGAATAACTGATTGACTGAATGAATGAATAAATTATAAAGAATAAAAAAAGAAATAAAGAATGATTCATAGATGAAGGACCCAAGGAACAAGTGGATGGGTGGAGGGATAGATGGGGGGGTGGATGGGTGAATGTATGGGGGACTGGATAGGTGGAGGGATGGAGGGATGGGTGGAAGGATGGATGGGGGTGGATGGGTGGATGAGTGGAGGGATGGGTGGAGGGATGGAGGGATGGGTAGAGGGATCGATGGGGGTGGATGGGTGAATGGATGGGGGACTGGATAGGTGGAGGGATGGATGGGGGGTGCAGGGATGGGTGGGTGGATGAGTAGATGGGTGGAGGGATGAGTAGATGGGTGGAGGGATGAATGGGGGAGTGGATAGGTGGATGGGTGGAGGGATGGATGGGGGTGGATGGGTGGATGGGTGGATGGATGGGTGGAGGGATCGATGGGACAGTGGATGAGTGGATGGATGGATGGATGAATGGATGGATGGGTGGGTGGATGAGTAGATGGGTGGAGGGATGGATGGGGGAGTGGATAGGTGGAGGGATGGAGGGATGGGTGGAAGGATGGATGGGGTGGATGGGTGGATGAGTGGAGGGATGGATGGGGAGTGGAGGGATGGATGAGGGAGTGGACGGGTGGACGGGTGGATGGGTGGAGGGATGGATGGGGGAGTGGATGGGTGGAGGGATCAATGGGACAGTGGATGAGTGGATGGATGGATGAATGGATGGATGGGTGGATGGGTGGGTGGATGAGTAGATGGGTGGAGGGATGAATGGGGGAGTGGATAGGTGGATGGGTGGAGGGATGGATGGGGGAGTGGATGGGTGGATGGGTGAAGGGATGGATGAGGGAGTGGATGGGTGGATGGGTGGAGGGATGGATGGGGGAATGGATGGGTGAATGAATAGATGGATGGATGGACAGATCAATGAGAAAGTGGTATCTAGTATCCATCCCCCATAATTAAGCACCTACTATGCATCACGTGTATTGCAAAGGGTTTTGCTGGTCATGGCCCTAGTGGAGCTCTCCTTTTAACCATTTGGAGACCTGTGAGTCAAACAGAATTGGCATGAACTAGGCTGATGGGCAAATGGCTTTGGGATTTCTTTGGAAACTGTCCCTTCTGCGGCCTTCCTATGATCACACTTTGCCCCACAAGCCCTGAAAACCTTTATGTTCGTAACAGCCTCCTCTGACAGCAAGAGAATGGGGACTGAGCGTGTCCCCTTCTTCTGGGATCTTAAAGCAGCCCCTGGGGTGGATAAGAGGAGCTGAAGGCGCCACACTTCCTGATTAGGTGAGAAAATCTCTGTCTCTCACTTGGCCTTTTATTGTGGAGTTAGCCCCTGGCAGGACCCACCAGGTGCTGGGCATGAAAGGTTGCTGCTGCCGCCGCTGCACGTGAGCAAACTGTTGGAGGGCTGGCCGCGTTCCGGGGACTGGCCGCAGCACAGCACCCATGACCTGCCTACCATGAGGCTGGTACTGTCCGCTCCCATTTCACAGATATGCACCCTGAGGCCCAGAGAGCTAGAAAACCTGCCAGCTGGAAGGTGCCAGAGTGGGCTCCTGACCATTGCATGGGGCCTCGGAGCCCACAGCAAGGGCCATGTCTGGAATTCTATGGACTGAATTGGGGCTGTGGATGGTCTAAGGCCAGATCCCCCAAAGGCAGCATCACAGGCCTTCTTCCCCAGCTGTTCATTATGGGATGTGGGTCATTATGGTGATGGGGTGGAATTGGTTGGGAATGGAGAGGTAAGTCAACAATGGCTTGTTGGGGGGACCCATCCATAGGATTCTCAGAGGACGTTCTCTCTCTGGGCCAGGCTTGGGAGCCACCTGGCTGGCTCCTCAGCAGCACCTGGAAGTCTATAGGAGGAGTCGTCTCTCTCCTGGGTGTGGAGGAGACTCTGTCCCTAGGGACTAGAAACTTCCATCCCTACCATAACCTGCTCCATTCTATGGATGAGGAAACTGAGGCTCAGAGAAGTGGAGTCAGTGTCTCAATCCACATTACTGGAAGTAGTGGCAGAGCTGGGATTCCAGCCCAGAGGGCCTCGTCCACACCTGCTGCACCTGGCTGCTGTGTTGGGTGGGGTGTGTGCCAGCCACAGCCCCTGCGGCCCTTACCTTGTCTGGATGGAAGAGGATGTTCCCCAGGCCCTGCAGGCTCGACACGCGGACCTCAGGGCTGGGGTCCCTGAGGCCTCGCCCCAGCACAGTCCGGGCAGCCTGTTTGGGGAGGACCTCCAGCAGGGCAGGGCTGTAGAGGAACTGGGGCAGCCCCCAGGAGGGCAGGCCGTTAAGCTCAGCACCCTTTTCTGGGGCCTGTACCTGGGTCAAGGGGTGGGGCTCTGGGACCAGGGTCTCCGTGGGGGTTTGGGGAGGGTGGTTGCCCAGCACCCTCTGGATATCTTGGGTAACAAGCATTTGAAACCTACCTGGTTCAGTGTGCATCTGGGGAAACTGAGGCTCAGAAAGGGACTGGGCCTTGCCTACGGTCACACAGCAAGGCTGGGGCCAATGTATGTCAACAGCCTGGCTCATGGGACACCTGGGGAAACAGCCCGTGGAGGGTGGCCCAGGCAACCTGCTGGAGGGGTGGGAGCCGGCATGAGGCTTTGACTTGGGTTCCCCTGACTGGTCAGTTTGGAAAGGACACACCTTGCCTCTAGCCCTGCCACTGCCCAGAGCTCAAAGCTGCAAAGCTGGCCACACCCTAGCGTGTCAGGCTCTGACCATCCCCTTCCCGCTACTCCCCGATCACACAAGGGCAGGACAGGGCTGAAGTTCGAGCCTGGGTCTGACTGAGTCTACGGTGCCCCTTCAGCTCTGCAGGGGTCGTGCAGCGAGGGAGGAGGGAGTGGAGACACAGGTCCCGGAGGCTGCAGGCTGATGGGGGCCTAGAAGTGGGGGGCAAGCCAGGAGCCCCAGACGGTGGACACCCCTGCAGAGCCGGGGCAGGAAGGCGGGGCTGTGAGGGGTCTGCCTGGGTGACCCCCACCCCGCCTGGGGTGAGGTCAGCTGTGGGTTCAGGCTGGAGGATGGTGGCTCAGGCCCACCTGCACCCCTACCTCAGTGAGGATGAGCATGGCTGCCTTCCTCTCTCGCTCCTGCTGGCTCTTCTGCAGGCTGGACAGCAGCTGGCTGAGAACTGCCTTGATCTGCCTGCAGTGGTTTTGCACCATGGCCCTGGAGGACAAGGCCTGGGTTTGTGGTCACTGCCCTGAGCCCACCCCACTGCCACCACCCAACCTAGGGGGCCGAGTGGCCAAGAGTGTCCTGATGTGGGTGAGCAATTCTTTGAGCCTGTTCCTGTGCCCCTTGGCACTTCGTGCCAGGCCTGGGCTGGACATGGGGGAGATAGAGAGGCAGGTATAGCCCTTGTCCCCAGGAGGTCCAGGCCAGGGTGGGGACTGGGGGAAGACACCTGCATCCACAGGCTCCGAGGCAGTGTGCCTGTGCCCGGGCACAGGGGGCAAGGGCCTTCCTGTGCCGGAAGGCTGCTGTGTGCATTCGCGTGAGTCTGAAGGGTTATGCTCACAGGCAGGCCCTGCAGGCTGCAGGTGGCTCCAGAGGCCCCAGGCCCCATCACTGTGGTCCATACACCGGCCCCCAGGATCCCCCCACCTGCCCTCAGCCCACCCATACCTGGCGAGGAGGCCCACGCCCTTTGGGTAGGTGTGGATGGTGGCGAAGAGCTCCCAGGTGCCCTGCAGCTCCAGATGGGCGAAATCGTGCCAGTGCCCCGTGGTGGACAGCAGGCTCTTCAGTGCCTCCAGCGATGTGCTGCAGCCAAGCAGAGGGGGTCAGGGCCCGCCCAGGGCCACGAGCGGCCACGTGGGCCCCTCCGTACATGGGAAGGACACCCAGTGTCCCAGATAGAAAGGCATCTTCTGGCTCCTGCCCTGGCTCCAGTCAGTGCCTGATGTCCCGAGGCCTCCCTGGGGCTGGCTCATCCCTGCCCTCATTCAACACGGGATATTGGGGCCCAGGACAGGGGGGTTACTGTCCTGGGCATGGGGAGGCAGCATGAGCCCACCCAGAGCCCAGGCCTTGCTTGGGCAAGAGACCAGAGGGGTGCCCTACCAGGGAGGGGAGGGCCCAGACTTCGTGGAGAGGCTCGCTGTGGGTTTGGCACATAGTGAGTGGGAGGTGCCTTTGGAGCATCTTAGAGGAGACAACACTTGCACTGAGGCTGGATTTACATGGCTGAAGCTCGGAGGACAGGGCTGGAGGGAGAGCTGTGGAGCTATCTGGGGACTGGGGGTCTCCCAAGTCATTAGGTAGAGAGGGTCGGGCTGAGCCTCAAGGGATGACACTTAAATAAGGGTGAGGAATGCAGAGGGGGGTGGCTGGGGAGGGAGGAGGAGCCGGGGGTGTATGGCATTCAGGAAGCTCAGAGGAGGGTCCATATGCCACTCCTGGGATGGGTCCCCTGCTCTCAGAGGACACGGAGTAACCCTGTTGCACTGGCCACGCACGTGTGTGATGGAGAAAGAACACGGCAGATGTCGCGTGGTGTAGCTGTGTGAGGTGCTCACCTGCCCATCTCAGGTAGCTCTCTATTGCCACTCCACTGCCACAGAGGAGGGAGCAGTCTAGGGAGGGGACATATCCTGTCATACAGCCTGGTCAAAGGCACAGAAGTGGAATCAAGCTGGGCCCTGGCTCCAAACTGAAACATCGATGTCACTGTCACAGGTATGGGGCTGCCCCAGGCACTGAGCGCAGTCCTGGGACACAGGTAGAAAGCCTGAGAATGCAGGCCTGGGAAATGCAAGGCCACCCTGGCTTGCTGGCCTGTCACCATTCCAGTCACCCCTTGCCTGGTTGCTGTGGGCGCATTGCCCTGGATGTGTGAGCATGCCCTGGAACGAGGCTGTCAGCTTGGACCAGGCAAGCAGATTTGCAAAACTGAGCGTCAAAAGATGAAATGGCATTTTGTGAAAGTCCCTGATGGTGCCCATCCAAATGCCAGCTGGCTTGTCCTCTAGCCCCAAGCTGTGCCATAAAAAGAGGCAGCATTTTCCAGGTCACTGGCCTTAGCCACAGAGTGATGATGGTTTTCAGGAGAAGACAACTTGGGGGGCGTGGCATTTTGCTCGCTCTGTGAGGACTCTGGCTGCCCTGGTCCTGTGGCCCCAGGATTCCTCGCCCTTCATGATTGCCTTGTCCCTGCAGCCACAGCAGGGCTCCAGGAAGATAACGTTCAGCTGATTTGAGCATTCTTGAGACTCCCTGCGGGGGAACCACCCCCCCCCCCCCGCAGGTCCCTAATACCTAAAACCACCTCCAGCGCAGGACCCCTGGGCAATGCCCAGGGACATGTGTATCCTGAAATCCACATGCAGCCCCAAGACTGATGCAGATGGAGCTCCTCCAGCCGTGGCAGGACCATCCTCCTGGCCCCAAGTTCTTGCCCTTCCTTCAGTCTCTTTGGACACTCTGCATCCTAGTGATGCTTCCCTATACTCGATCAAACCCCTGTTCCCAGCCTGGCCCCAGAGAGGGCAAACGCTTCAGAGAAAGAGACAGGAAAGCCCAGTCGCTCCCTGAGGCCAGGCAGACCCCAGCCTCCCACCTCCCCAATCCTCCTCCCCACCCACGCCAGTATCTCCTCCTCTTCTTCCTGTTTTACTTTCCTTTTTAACTATGGTAAAATATACATCTCATACAAGTGACCATTTTAAGTGTACACTTCGGTGGCATTGAGCACATTCATAATAGTGAGCAAACATCACTACCATCCCTTCTCCACAACTATTTTGTCTTCCTAAGCTGAACCCCCTTAAACACTAACCCCCATTCTCTCCTCCCCTGGCCCCTGGCACCCACTGTTCTATTATACTTTCTGTCTCTATGAGTTTGACTGCTCTAGAGCCCTCATATAAACGGAATCATACTGTCTTTGCTCTTTTGTGACTGGCTTATTTCATTTGTCATGTCCCCCAGCTTCATCCATGTCATAGCAGGTGTCAGAAGAATTTCCTTGTTCTCTAAGGTTGAATAATGTTCCATTGTATGTACGCACCACATTTTGTTCACCCAGTCATTCATTGCTGGACACTTGGGCTGTCTCCACCTTTTGGCTACTGTGAATAATGCTGCTATGAACATGGGTGTGCAAATGCCTGTTCCAAGTGCCTGCTTTCAATTCCTTTGAGCATAAATCCAGAAGTGGAATTATTGGGTCATATGGTAATTCCATATTTAATTATTTTAGGAACCTCCATACTGTCTTCCACAGCAGCTGCACCATTTTACATTCCCACTAGCAGTGCACAAGGGCTCAAGTTTCTCTGCATCCTCACCAACATTTGTTATTTTCCCTTTTTTTGATAGCCGCCATCCTAATGGGTGTGAAGTCCCTCCTCCTCTTTCTATCACAAGCCTTTGCCCCTTGGCCCGGGACAGAGGGAACTGAAGATGACCGGAGGGTGAGCATGAGGAATGCCTTTGAAATAAAGGGAAATGAGGTACCGCATGAGAATTAGAGAGTGTCAGCCCACGGTGGATGAAGTGGGAGAACAAGAAGTCCTTTGCGGGGCAGGATGGAGATTGGCTGGAGGAAGACCCAGCTGAGAACTGACCCATGCGGGTCACCTCGCCGTTGCAGCCCCACTGGGGGAAGGGTGCCCTGTCCAAACCCCACTTGCTGGTCCCAGGCGGCCCAGCTGAGCGGGACATCAGGGCCCTCGGACAGCCAGGACAGTCCCACCATGCCTCCAGACTTGCCTAGCTGCCCCTGCCCTGTGCCAGCTCCACCCCGCTGGGGGCGCAGAGACAGCGGACTGCTCAGCAGTGAGGGGCCCGATGCCCTCGGCCCCTCGACGGTGTCACAACAGCCTGGCACACGGCCCCAGGCCCTGTGCCACCGTCACACACCTGGGTGATGCCGCCCTGGCAGGCACCAGCCTCCCCACCGCCTCGGACTGCTGGTGGCAGCAGTCACCACCCAGTGCCTCGGCCCCTTCTGCGGGGAAGGGGGCGCAGGCCCCGTGCGGCGCCTGAGAGGGCGCAGGGGCCAGGCCTGGCCAATCAGAGCCTTACAGGTACCTGTGGCCAAGGTGATTGGTTGATGGGTGGGCATGTGACCCGAGGTGGGCCAATCAGAGGCAGCGGACCATGTCCAGGAGAGAGTTTCTCTTTTTGTGGCTGTTGTGGGGCCTCAGTGCCGGGACCTGCCCCGAGGCGGCAGGAAAGCACGGGCCGGTGCAGAGGGACACACCACCTGGGCATTTCCATCCAGCGGGCCTGGGCAGAAAGCTACTCACAGGCCCCGGGAAAGACGGACAGACGCCCCCGCTGCATGGGGGAGCCCAGGGGAGACAGACGCCCCTGCTCCATGGGGGAGCCCGGGAGAGAGAGACAGATGCCCCTGCTCCATGGGTGATCCGGGGAGACAGACAGATGCCCCCCGCTGCATGGGAGAGCCCCAGAGAGACAGACAGACACCCCTGATCCATGGGGGAGCCCGAGAGACAGACAGACGCGCCTGCTGTATGGGGGAGCCTGAAAGAGACAGACAGATGTCCTTGCTCCCCAGCACCTTCTGATCTGTGAGGTGCAGGGAGTAAGCCAGGTAAAATGCAGACAACAGATGTTAGATGGTGGTGGTGCAGTGGGGAGAAGAGAGCCCGGAGCCATGGGAAGGCCACTGATGGGCCTGCTGTCTTGGGGTGACTGGGGAAGCCTCAGCAAGGTCACAGGTGAGCAGAGTCCTGGGGGAGGCAGAGTCCCTGGGGAAGAGCAGCCAGAAGGGGGAGCAGCACGGAGGAGGACTTCAGCACTGCTTTCACCCAACCCTCCCATGCCCTGGCGGAGAACGTTTATTAGCTTATTAGGGAAGATTCATGCATTTTGCATGGTTGATCTGAATAAAAAAGGAACTTTATATGCACATTTGAATTCAGGGGCAAGATGAGAAGAAGTGACTTTTTTTTAGTCACTTGCCTTGGGGAGAGCTGTTAAAACTGACAAATTGCGTGAAGCACATCATAATACAAACAAATGAAAAGAGTTGGCCCCAGTGGTTTTTAAAGACTTGCTTATTGGATTTCTGGAAATATGACCTGGTGCAGAGGGAAGATGAAGGCAGTCAGCCCTACTGCAGCCTGAATATGACAGATGGGGGTGGGTGACAGTCCATGACATTCACACAAACATGTGTCAGGGGCCAGTGAAATGCTGGAAGGCTGTGTGCCCACAGGGGGTGAGTGATGGCCTGGTGGGGCCTTGCTGTCTAGGCCAGCTCCACATGGACATGCTGTGTGGCTCAGGGGAAGCCTCTGACCGTCTCTTAGCCTCAGTTGTCTCATCTGTAAAATGGGAAGATGACATTCATCTCCAGAATCCTTACAAGGAGCACACTGGGGTAATGTGGAGCACTGTGTGGCTACTCTTGGTAAGTGCTGTCCCTGTGTGGTTCCTGTATGGCTGTGACAGTCTCTGCTGTAAGTGCCCTCAGGTGATGAGTGAATGGGACGCAGCTGCCCTGTGGGCACTGACTGTACCCTGGCCCTGGATGGTGTTTGGGATCATGACTGTTGTGGGTTGAATTGTATCCCCCCTAGAAAGGACATGTCAAAGGTACCTGTGAATGTGACCTTATTTGGAAATAGGGTCTTTGCAGATGTCATCAAGTTAAGACGAGGTCATTAGGGTGGGCCCTAATCCAGTGACCAGTGTCCTAATAAAAAGGGGAAATTTAGACACAGGTACACAAGGGAGAAAATCAGGTGACAATGGGGCAGAGATCAGAGTGATGCAGCTTCATGCCAAGGAACACCCAGGACTGCTGGGAGACCCCTAGCAGGTGTTGTACCTGCTGGGAGACACCAGAAGCAGGAAGAAGCCAGGGAGGCTCCTCCCCTGCAGGTTTTGGGGGAGCATGGTCCTGCTGCCATCTACACTTCAGACTTAGGGCTCAGGAACTGTGAGGCAATACATTCCTGTGGTTTTAAGCCACCCATTTGTGGTACTTTGTCACTCAGCCCTAGGAGGCTAACACACCATCTTTGCCCTGGGCAATGTGGTCTTACCTCTGGGGACTGGGTGTGGCCGGCCCCTGGGCCTGCTGCCTGGGCTGAGGCTCCTTGGGCAGGTTCAGCTCCAAGACGTAGTGCATCTGGGTAAGGAGAGCCAGGAAGAGCTCGGGGTAGGCCTCCTGCACGGCCTTCTTGAACTCTCGGGCGAACTGCAGCTCGTGCAGCGTGTTCATGGCCTGTTGGGGGCAGAAGGGGCAGGGATGAGGCTCCCAAGCCCTAGGGGCCATGGGGCAGGGGGTGCTGATCCACTGTCCCACAAAACCCAAGTTGAGTGCCCAGATGATGTCCCCCCACTCAAGGCCCGGCACTTGCCGCCTATACAGACTCAGCCTGGCCTTCTCCCACACTCTTTGGACCTGCCACTGCAGTCACCTTACTGCTCAACAGCCCGCCTCCTCCCTGCTGTCTGCCTGGGATGCTGCTCGCCCCACACCCCTGCAGACCTCCCACCATGACTCAGGGACCCTGACATCTGCTCTCTGCATTTAGCTACTATCTGAACGGCTTGATGCTTGGTGTCTCGCCCCTCCACTCTGTCACCCTGAAGGTGAGGTCCTGCTGCTGCATGGTCCCCACTGTATCCTTAGCTCTGTGCCTGGCACACAGCAGGGCCCTGGAAGGCAGAGTCTGCCCACAGCAGCCTCCAGCCCCGAGGCTTGCAGTGTGGCAGCCGTCTTCAGTCTAGCATGTTGTCTGGGTGCGGGACAGTACTGAGCAACAATGACCAGGGGAGGGCTTGGGCTAGGGGCACAGTGGGCCGCAGGGAGGGCCACCCTGCTGCGACCTGGGTTGGTCTGACCCCTGCACTGCTCTGGTGGGGTAGGGGGCTGGGGGAGGGACTCTCTCTCTTGCTGCCATTGTTCAGTCAACACCACACCCTGCTGCAGGCAGCAGCCTGTTGGGGGGGCTCCGGGTGAGGGGCAACCGTGAGGTCTGGGCCTCTGCTCAGGGGACTTTTGGGGCAGGGACTCAGCCTGGAAAGTTCCAAACAGGGTTGGGGGCACAGCTGCTGCCTTGCAGAGTCCAGCCAAGGGGGACAGATGTGGCTGTGTTAGGAGGTGAGCTCCCTGCTCCTGGGGGTGTGCAAGCAGGGCTGGGCCTATGGGATAAGCTGGCAGGGATTCCTACAGGAGGGCGGGGCTGCAGGAGGCAGCCCTTAAGATTCTTCAAGAATGTACGACTCCAGAGCCCAGGCATGGGGCAGGGGCTCCGAGTCTCTCCTTTCCTCTCTACCTGAGGCCCCCTCCAAGGCCTGGCACACACCACAAGACTGAGCCCCTGAGGACTGACACACTGTCCTGATTGACAGA
>JAQIFY010004551.1:0-11695 GCA_028533085.1 Varecia variegata | reverse complement strand
AATAAGTTTAGGAAGAACCACTGACTCTTGGTCTTCATACAGCATCAGTGACAGGGACAGAATGGGGCAGACCCGCCAAAGAGGGGTCTACCAGCTGCCAGGGTGACACAAGTCACGGGCTCCTCAGTAAGTCCTACACTGGGATTGCAAAGCTAGTCCAGTAGGTGCAGGTATTTAGAGAGCTTCTACTGTATAACCCTACAATGAACTTCATTGTTCGTAACCCTTACCAGCTATTTTGTTAGCTCTCTTAGGCTCAATTCCCAGAGGTAGAATTGTTGGTTCAAGGGATGTAGATATTTCTAACATCCTTAATCTATTGGCCAACTTGTGCTGTCAGACTGGCAGGACTGAGAATGCCAGTCTCACCCGACCCTTACAACCATTGAACATTATTTTGAATCTTTGCCAATTAAATAACCAAAAATATGGCATTTTGTGTTCATTTACCTAATATGGTATTATATAATGTAATGAACCTTAAGTCTGCATACATATCAGCTTCACTTAGGAAGCTTCTTAAAAATTTTTGTATCATAATTTTAGCTACAAGTTGTATCACATTGTTACAAAATAAATAATGAAAAATAGTGTACTGATCTATTTTCTTGCTTTAAAATGTTATAAAATATTGGCAATCATAAAATATTTTTAATTATAGAAAAAATAGTTATAATTAGAAAATATTGGAAAATAAAATAAATTTTATTCCTATGCCAGCAATAAAAAAGGGAGAGTTGGAGAGAGAGAAGGAAGGAAGCAAGGAAAGTCAGTCCAACAATTCATGCTATAGTAAATAAGCATTAGCCGAAATGTTATTGCAAATGAAACATTTTAACATTTAGCCTTATACAAAATCATTAGTAATCTGCAGTGTTAACATATGTTCCTAGCCACTGTTACCTGTGTGAATTCATCACAAAGTTTCAGATGTTCTAGAAAAGATCCAAGGAGCAAATATAGTTACAAATAGTCCCTAGATTAAAAAGACAAATCTGAAAGAATATTAATTTTTGACATTTTTCTATAAATTTATTTATATATTACATTTTCTCCAAAGTATTTTAAACAAAAAGAGGCATTATAATCAGTTACTTGCAAGTCCCCAAAGAAGATGTACCCCATGTAGGGATGGAATTAGAAATTTCCTGTCTCCATAGGAGATGTCTTTAGATGAATAGAATTTATTATCTAAATTAGCCAGCCAGAAAAAGAAAGAACAATGATATATATCCCCTTTATATTAAAACCATATCCTCTTAAATGAAAATTGAGGATAGTAGAAGAATACTTACAGTGGCAATATAACTCAGTATTCTGAACTACAATTATCTCCAAAATATCTGGGATGGATGGTCACCTCACCTATGTACGTCCTGATGGAAAAAATCTATCCTCAAATGTAATTAGTGAAAGCTAAGTGAAAATTGTAGAAACCGTAGCATACTGTGAAGGCAGGCTAAACACATTCATTCAACACAGGTCTGCTGAAGGAAATTATGGGCTGTTCGCTGATCTAGGCACTAAGGGTATCAATGACCAAGAAAAGACAAAAATGTTGCCCCTCGGAGACTGCATCCTGGCAGGGGAAGACAGTTGGTATACAATACTCACAATAAGAGGATAAATGATTTTGTATTTTAGAAGATTACTGTTATGAAAAAAAAAATAATTAAGTACATCCATGCTTCAGAAGTAACAGAGCGTGGAAGTCAAAGGACTTGCAGTTTAACACTAGCTTGGTCTGGAGGGATCCCACTGAGAACGTGACACGGGAACAAAGACCTAAAGCAACCCTGCCTGACCCCTCCACCTTCTATCTCCTGCTCTCCTCCTCTTCTCTCCTCTCTCTCAGATCCAGCTGCCACTCTGAGCTGCTCACTCTTCCCATGAGCTCCTGCCTGTGGCCTTTGTACTAGCTGTGCCCTCTGCCTAGAATTCTCTTCCCCAAGCACGCAGGGAAGAGAAAGTGGGCAAAAAAAGAACCAAGTGTGACGCTGTCTTAGTCTGTTTGTGTTGCCATAGAAGAATACCAGAGGCTGGGTAATTTATAAAGAAAAGAGGTTCATTTGGCTCATGGTTCTACCAGCTGTACAAGAAACCCGGCACCAGCGTCCGTGTCTGGTGAGGGCTCCAGGCTGCTTCCACTCCGGGCAGAAGGGGAAGGGAAGCCTGCGTGTGCAGAGATCGCATGGCGAGAGAGGAAGCTAGAGAAAGAGAGGTTGCGGGGAAGATGCCAGCCTCTTTTCAACAACCGGCTCTCAAGGGAACTAATAGAGTAGGAATGCATCCCCCTTCCCTCCCCCAGGGAAGGGATTAATCTATTCACGAGGGATCCACCCCCAGGACACAAACACCTCCCACCAGGCCTCACCTCCAACATTGGGGACTAAATTCCAACATGAGGTTTGAGGGGACAAACATCCAAATTGTAGCAGAGGTGAAATGTGCAAAGTGCCCTGAAGTCAGTAAAACGATAAACAAACTGCTACAGGAGAAGAGAGATGGGACAATTGCTTTAGTTCAGCGGTCCCCAACTTTTTTGGCACCAGGGACCAGTTTTGAGCTCAGGCGGTGATACAAGCGATGGGGAGATGAGGAGCTGGCTGTTGCTGGGGGACAGGGAGCGGCAGTGGCCATGGGGTGCAGCTGCAGCTGGGCTGGCAGCAGGAGGTGAGCAGCAGGGAAGTGAAGCTTCATTTTTTCTGTTCACCTCTTGCTGTGCAGCCCAGTTCCTAAGTTTCATGGAAGACAATTTTTCCAAGGACAGGGTTGGGGACAGGCTTAGGCAGTGATGTGAACAATGGGGAGCAGGGAGTGGCTTCAGCCCGGTTCCTAACAGGCCACAGATGGTCCCAGTACACAGCCAGGGGCTTGGGAACTGCAGCTTTAGTTTAATGTCATCAGAAAAGGGCTTGGGCAGGAATTACCTTTTAAAAACTGCTTTTGAAATTTACCCTTCTTGCCTTTATTTTCTTTTATCCACATACATCATGAAAACGTTTTTACCTCCCATTTTTTTCACGCTTGGAGACAATAGCGGTTAAGAACACGAGTTTAGGAATCAGACTCATTTGATTTTGAATTTCAATTTTGCCACTTACCGAATGTACACCTTTGGCGAGCTGGATTTCTCCGAGTTTCGGTTTCCTCAGTGTAAAATGAAGACAATAAACCTTGGAAGCTTGTTGTCAGATAACTAAATAACATACAGGGTTTGGCAAACGGTAATGAGAAAAGATACCAGGCTTGAAACGGAAGTGGATCAGATAGTGAAGAACACTTTTTAAACTGTGCAAAGACACATGCATTTTATTTGGTAGGTGGATGGGGAACTATTAAAACTGTTTTGCACAGAGAAATGGCATGTTTGTATGTTTCTTTTAAAAAGATAGCATTAGCAGCAAGTGGGGTAAATTTTTGGAATTGACTGAATAAGACCAATTAGTATAATAGCACAGTGTTGTGACATATGATAAATTCAGTTAAGCCTGGTAGTGACCAAAGAAGAGGATTTGATGACTGGCAATTAAAACATGTTTTCTAAATTTTATATCTTGACATTTAGTTAATTCCCAAAATATCGACAGAGAAATAAAAATAAATGCATTTTTTTCTTGATCCCTTTCATTGATCTTTTGACCCAATTTCACAGAGTTTGTCTTTAGGTCATCTTTGGATTTATTGTCTGAGGGATGTATGATTTGAAGACCAACCAGGAATAGGAAACTGGGGAGAAAAAAGAAATCAACTGATAAACAGGAGTCAGAGAGTCTGGGAAAAGTAACTTAAGTAAACTTTTATTTTGTGGCCTAGCAGACATCACGTTAAAAAGCATTTCTGAGCTGTTGACTTTGAAAAATACTCTCATTGCTCAGCTTGGAGCTTTTAGATAACCAAGATGGATAAGGAAATTATGGTCTCCTTAGTTGCACGGCCAGGCTGACCACTTTGTACAGCAAAGAGCAGATGGAAAGGCTGTTGAAGAATAGACTAGCACAAATTCATCATCGCTGATAGAAAAGCTTCGGGGTGCACGCTTGTTCAGTTTTGCCTGGGTGAGGAGCACCAGGTTTTAAATTTTTTATTGTTTTCGAATAGGTAATAAATTGGTATAGTTTAAAATTCAAGAAGTACAAAAGGATACAGAGTGAAGAGTTTCCCACCCTTCTAGTCCCCAGGTACCAAGTTTCCCTGCTCTGATAGCAATTTCTTATTTATCCTTGTGGAAATATTTTATGTGTATGCAAGCAAAGATATTCGCTTTTCTCTTTTGAATACCAATAATAGCATACCAAATATACCGCTCTGAATCTTGATTTTTTTAAAAATTATTGTTATGGTTTGGTTTTGTTTTAGTTGTTGTTTTACTTAAAAATATATTTTGGAGATTGTTTTGTATCAATTTCTCCAAGAGCTTCCTTATTATTAATGATGACTGCTTAGTATTCCATTGTACGGAAGCACCATCATTTTTATAACCAACTCCCTATTAATGGACGTTCAGATTGCTTCTAATCTTTTGTTATTTCATGCAGTGAATAGCATTGTGCATATATCAGTTAGCACATTTACTTATTTTACTCCTAACATTAGTACCTAAAGTGGGATTGCTGAGTCAAAGTCACCTGCTATTTTTGATAAATATTGCCAATTTTTTCTTTTTTCTTTTTCTTTTTTTTTTTTTTTTTTTGAGACAGAGTCTCACTTTGTTGCCCAGGCTAGAGTGAGTGCTGTGGCGTCAGCCTAGCTCACAGCAACCTCAAACTCCTGGGCTCAAGCGATCCTCCTGCCTCAGCCTCCCGGGTAGCTGGGACTACAGGCATGCACCACCATACTCGGCTAATTTTTTTTCTATATATATTTTTAGTTGGCCAGATAATTTCTTTCTATTTTTAGTAGAGACGGGGGTCTCACTCTTGCTCAGGCTGGTCTCGAACTCCTGAGCTCAAACGATCCACCCGCCTCGGCCTCCCAAGTGCTAGGATTACAGGCGTGAGCCACCGCACTGGGCCGCCAATTTTTTCTTTATAGTAGTTGTAGTAATTTGCATTCTCACAGGTAGAGGACGAGGAGCAGTCTCTGACATGAAAGCAGAAAACTATATCATTAAGTCCTATCCAGCTGGAATAAGTTCGGTTATGTCAATTCACAGGTATTCATTCTAAAGATACTTCTTTCTATCAAAGGTGAACACTCACTTCCTAGATCGGTGGTTCTCAACCAGGGACAATTTTGACCACCACCCTCAGGAGACATTTGGCAGTGTCTGGGGACATTTTTGATTGTCCCAACTGGAAGTTGGGGTGCTACTGGCACCTAGTGAGTGGAGGTCAGGGATGCTGCTAAAATCCTACAATGCACAGGACAATCTGCCCTTCTGTTCTTCCCCAACCAGAATTATCTGGTCCAAAATATCAGTAAAAAACTCTATCCTAGATAAACTTCTATTTCTTTTTGGTCATATTGAATATCAATTACAAAGCTTAGGATTCTCCACTGTAACCTAAGATCTATGCTGAACAAAATATTAATAACAAATCCTCTGCACTTCTATAGTACATTTGGGGGTTTTGTTTCTTTCGCAACACTAATTTTATTTAAGTTAATGATTCTCAGGAACTGTGAGCTCCTCAGAAACACTGATATACCTCATTTATATTTGTATCCTGACTATCTGACACAAAGGTGGCACTCAGCTTATTAAATGAATGAATGGATGTCAACAGTACTTCCTCATTCTCTCCACGTGACTTAAGGGATTATTTTATTTTTAATCAAAGACCATTCTTTTTTACCCTTGCTTGATTCACCTTTCTCTTAATTTCAAATGCCCATTTTTCGTTCGACTTACACAGGCAACTTTTCCTAGCCGACATCATAGTTGTGCCAGGAAACCTCAATTGAATTAGAATCATTGGCCTTTCCCTTGATTTGAATGTCTATAAAATAGTTTATTACCACAGGATTAAATCACTTAATTATATGCACGCTTGCACACTTAAAGCTTCTGATTGAATTTGTCTTATCTCCTCCAATGGATTGAAATCTCCTTAAAGGCAAAAAGCAAAACTTTTGTGTACCAATGATGCCGAACTTAGTGTTTTTTAGACTAGAAGGTGGGAGACTGACAGAGCCTTTCATTAGCTCTCTTGTATTTCATCACAACTCATAGACCAATCCTGACCCCAGCAAAGAAACAATTTATTCTCCAGACACTCAGGTTCTCCTTACCAACATTGAAAGGGCAGCACAGCAGCAGGTATAGACCACGAGGCCCTGAGGAATGGACTTCAAAGTTTGCCTTTTCTTGGGTTTCTCTGTGTTCTCTAGGAGCAGAAGAGGCCCAGTGGACCAGCTCCACGAACAGCTCCCTTTCCACATCCATTCCTCACCGCAAACGTTGCCACCGGACACTTTTGCATCGTTCAATGTGATTAAAGACCCAAATGTGGGAATCTAGGGAGAGACTTCTCACTGGTGTCCGACATGAGTTAAAAGCAGAAATCACTAATAAGCATTCAGCCTGCTTCGGGGGCAGGGGTCTCCCACTTAGGCGTCCACCGGTGCACTTGGAACATGGCTTGGCCAGAACGAAAACAGGCAGAGGGGAGGCCTGGTTTTAAGGAGAACCAGCATGGTTGGGGGTGGGGGAGACAGGGGAGTATGGCAGCCAGGGCAAAGGGCAGCAGGGACCAGAATAATGGTTTGTGAGTCTGAGTGGCGTGTTATTGGTGCCAAATATAGCCTGCAGAGAATTGAGAGGCTGAGCAGCTTTGATCATATCTCACACGGGATTTTAAAATGCAAATGCAAAAACATGCAAATGAAGCCTGCCTATTTTACTTCTATTAATGTGTTGCTGAACCACCACTTAGCCCCGAGATCCTGTTGCAGTCTCTTCGCAATTAAAATAAGCTTGCAATTGAAATCCTTCAAAGCTGAGTTGCAGAAGAAGAAGAAAACATTCAGATTTGAATGTATGTCAGGCAAACCAAGTAGATGATAAGAGCCCGGCTTGATGAGAGAAGGTAAAAATAACAAAACCTAAATATTTTAATCGTCCTTTCTGGAGAAGAGTTCAGATTTTTTTAGAAAACGATTTTTGCTGAAAATGGACACAGAAGTCTCTTCCTCCCACCTGATCTCAAAAGAATAGAGCCCATTGTTGTGTTAATTTTCAAGTTAGTTCAATGTTACTTTTTCAAATGATGGTATTTAGGCTGGGGCGTGGAAGAACATAGAGTAAACTTATTTAAATGTTGGACCACTTAAGATGGACTCTCTATAAAATATATTGCATAATTTCTGCCTTCATAAGTAAACTATGTCAAAACAATAATTTTTAAAAATAGTAATACTTCATGATTGCTTATCTGTTATATTCTAAGCACCATGCTAAGTGTCCAACTTATATTATTGCACCTGAGCTCTAGAACAACTCTTTGAGGCAGGCAAATTCCATTGTGTGACATTTCTCTGATGCCTTTGAGAAAAGGATATTCACGTGTAGTCTTGGAAAGATTTTCCAATGATAGGATGCAGAATATGCTACCCCAAAATACAGTGCTTTGGCATGTTGACTATTTTAAGCTGATGGAATTTGAGAAATCGCAGGTATAAGAAGGACTCTCTCTGACCTCCCCTTTGTCCCCAAAGCAGGTCATAAGACCCCCATGTGCGAGGCGCCTTCCCTGTGCCCGGAGGGGCTCCGAGCGCAATCTGAAGAACAGGCCTTGCTAAGTTTCCCCTCATTTATGCACACCCTTTTGTTCTGTCACCTTTTTCCATGACTTGCTACTCTTCATCAAGCCCCTTATAAAAATGCTCAGGCTGAATCATTTCTTCGGGTCTTCATTTCCTTATGAAGGCTTCTGTGTCCCATAAAACTTACATTAAATACATCCCTATGCTTTTCTTTTGATAATCTGTCTTTTGTCAGTCCCATTTACAGGCCCCAGCCAGTGAACCTAGGAAGGTATCAGGAAAAAGAATTTTTCCTCCCCTACCCCAAGCACGAACCCCTAAAATGATACGCAGACATGTGTGTATGTGTTTCTAGAGGGTTCCTAGTTTTTGTCTCATTCTCAGAAGAGTCTGTGGCCTTTAAAATGTCCAAATTGGGTGGATCATTATGAAGAGCGGGAACTTCTGTATTGCCTAACTTACCCTTACTAGCCTGAGTGAGTAATAGTGTTCAAAGGCTACATGTTCCTGTACCATTATGCTTTTTGAGTTGTCTGTTGCTTCTGTCGTTGTCTGATGATGCTTATTGCCCGAGTCATTGAGCTCACCTCCACAAAAAATGTCCCTCTCTCTCCACTCTGTAAAAGTGACTAACAACGTGGACCCAGGAGCCAGCGGGTCTCAGTTTAAATCTTGTCTGCACCACTTACTGGTGGTGTGGCTTTGCCTCGGATTCCAGATCTGCAAAGCAGAGCTCATGGTAGGACCATCCTCATGGAGTGGTTCTGAGGATTAAATGAATTCACATACAAAACAGTGTCTGGAACAGAGAAAGCAGGAAATAAGTGCTTGCCGTGCTGTAGGATTCTAATCTGTTGTGAATTTAAAAGCCATCTGTTCAAATTGACAAAGGGGAGGGGGGCGGATATTTGGGGTCTTTGTGCTCCTTCAAGCCTTTTTTTTTTTAACCTCTTGGGTTGTGTCCAGTCCTGCTTACAGTGGAATTCAATAAGACAACAGGGTGTGCGCTCATTTTTTCGCAACAATTTTGGACAAAAGAAGAACTGAATAGGGAGAAGGGCTGCAGCCCATTTCTCACGAGCCTTTTATTAAAGCAAGCGTTGCAATTGGAAAGTCCACGCGGCACTTGTTAGCCGCACGAAGCAAAGCAGCTTTCTTTTCTCTTCAGCTGTTCTGATTTGCTGTAGCCGCAGTTTGAAGGGAAGAACCGATTTTTTCAGCTAGTATCTTCGAAAAGTGCATTTGAGGCGGCTATTAGTGCCAGGGTGTGATTTTTGTAAAGAAAGAAGGAACTGCTCTTCTCAGCCTGTGGGCGTTGCCTGGAATTGAATCACTGCTCCTTAAAACCCTGCACCAGCGAGGATCTGCTCGGTTCAGAATGCAAATGATCTAGGCCAAGGTTCCCGATTAAAGGGAGCAAGTCAGACTGGATGGAACAGGATGTCAGATGACATTTTTTTTCTTTTTCTTGGGGATTAGTAATCTCTCTTGTAGCGCTGTCCTCTAAGGATCTTTGCATGAGCTGTCTGAGGACTGACTACAAGCTGCTATCAGGTAGCTGGAGACAGAGGGTGCTCACAGAGGTCCCGGTAACACTTCCCTAATAGCACTAAAGGGACATGATGACATCCTGGAGCCCTTGTTCTAGCAATGCAGCAGTTCTGAAGCAGGCGAAGGTAAATGCTGCCCACAGAGTCATTGCGGTGACCTGCGATAAATACATCAGCATCCCGCCAAGCCTCTCTCCATTCTTTCTGGCTAACGTTCTTCCCACCAGCACAGCTTTGGAGGAAGTCACAAAGGGCTGGGTTTCCCTGCTGCCTTTCTTATTCAGTGTGGGTGTCTGTTATGAAAATAGGCAGCGTGGCACAGTAGTGGAACCCACCATTTGCAGAGTAAGCAGTGGCAATGTGGGCTTTCAACAAGCTGGACATTTCCTAAGGTGTCCAGTTCTGAATGTCATTGTAGTCAGTGTTAATGCCACCTAGGCTGCCCCTGGGTTGCAAACCACTTGCAGAATGAAGGTTCTCTCTCCTTTGGAAATAGATATATATATTTTTTAATTTTTCCTTTCCGTTTTCTTTTTGGAGTTACAGTTAATACGGAAGCATTATAGAAAGGGCCCAGGCATTAGCATCCTTTAGAATTCAGTGCAACAGGAATTACAGGTATTCCACTTTGAGTGGGCCACTTAACCTCTGGGCCTCAGTTTCCTTCCCTGTCAAAGGTGGATAATGTTTATCCTGTAGTCTTACTGCATTGCTGGAACAAGGCTTTAACTCTTTGCTCACAAGTTAAAGGACAGAAGTACCAAAGGAATCTGCTATCCAGGGTACAGTTCCCATTCAACGTAAAAGACAAGCTCATTAGAGATACCATTAGCTTCTGTGCGATTTATGCCCACTTCAGAAAGGATCTTTAATGCTCCAAAGAGTCTTTTAAGAAAATCCTTATTTGCTGGTGCAGATGATAAAGACTTTACTCGGCCTTCTCTGAGCCCTCTTCTCAACGAGGTCTCACCCTTGCTTGGGTTTCAGTGTTCATCCTTTGCAGAGTCCAGTTTTAGCAAGAATCTTGCTAAGCCAGTTTAGAGAGAATTCGCCATCTTGATATCTGATCACCCTGGTCCACTGTGCCTTCAGCAAGAATTTCCTTATGTAGTTTAGCAAGAATCCTGCTACCTTTGATGTCTCCTCTTAGTAGTTTTCCGTCCGTCTGCTGACAGACACCTCCCCCAACTGGCTCTTTGGCTATAAATCCCTACTTATTCTTGTTGTATTTGGATTTGAGCCCAATCTCTTTCCCTTATTGTGATAGTCTTGGCATCTATCACAAAAGTCCTGAATAAAGTCTTCTTAACATTTTTAACAAGTGTCAGAATAAGTTTTTCTTTAACGCAGATCAAAGCTTAAATATTGAGATTTTCAAAAGAGGCTGACTTATAATAAGCACCATATAAGTTCTGAATGGCAAATTTATTCCTCGCAACAACCCAATGAGGCAGTGCTATTATTATCCTAAATTTATAGATTAAACTGGAGACCCAAGAGATTAGTTTACTTGCCGAAGCACACAGAGCTAGAGTAGGTAGTGGAACTGATATTCTAATCCGAGGAGTCTGCCCCAGAGTCCAGGTTGTTAAATACATCAGCCTGCCCTCGGAGGACTGAAAATTAGGCTGGGAAGTCTACTCTGTCAGCACCCTTAGAACAAGGTCCTCAACCTCGACTGCACATATAGCACCTGAGGTTAGGTAACCTTAGGGAGTGAAGCAGGGCAGGGCACATGGGAGGTGGGCCTGGGAGGGTCCAAGCCTGTGAAGTGGGAAGCCCTTCTCAGCGCCACCTAGTGTTGCCATCTGGAAATGCAAACCGTCTGATTTTTACCTAGAAGTGAAGGAGAAATCTATTAAATAGATTTTTATGGAAGATCTCTTCAGTTAACAAGAGAAATAAGGAAAAGAAAGGGAAGGGAAGAGGAAAAAGGAAGGGAAGGAGAGAAGAAAGGGAAGGGAAAACCACGCAGGACGCACACACAGACACATACACATCCCTCTACAGAAGGAATCCAATCAGTCTCAGGCCACCTGTTTGCAACCTTATTTTTAGAAGTTATTAAATTTTATCTTAATGGACTCTGACTGATGATAAAGACATATACTCCTCACTCTAAATCACCAAGTAATTGTGACACACTTTTAAAATGCCCTAGTTGTCTGACCTATTGGAGATTTCTGCCATTAGGTTAGGCAAGGGAGAGGAGGATGGAGGGGGTGAGTCTCTTCTAGGCTCATGGAGATGCTGTGACAATTCCATTAGCAGACAGGCTGGACAGTAGTGTCGATTTCTCATCTACTAATAAATCAAGAGATTTCCAGTTATAGGTATTAAGCCATGCAGTTTGGGCTTTTCTTCTTGATTCTTGAATTGATGGATAATTTAACCTCTATTAACAAAGGGAAGGAAAGAAAACACCCTTTCAAAGCTAA
>JAQIFY010004550.1:0-11695 GCA_028533085.1 Varecia variegata | reverse complement strand
AGGGCCTCTTTAGTGGATATTTTGGTCAGTCTGATGACTGCATGACGTGGTGTCTTCCTATTTGGTATGAATCTCCCAGGGGTTCTTTGAGCTTCTTGAACCTGTATATCTAGAGTTTTGGCAAGGCCTGGGAAATTTTCCTCAATTATATCTTCAAATAGCTTATCCAACCCTTGCTTATTGTCTTCTTCACCCTCAGGAATGCCGATAACTCTCACGTTAGGTTTCTTCACATAATCCCACATTTCTTGCAGACTCTGGTCTTTTCTCTTATTTCTTTGCTCTATCTCTGTGACTGACTTATTTTGTGATCTTCGATCTCTGAGATTCTTTCTTCTGTTTCATTTACCCTACTCTTGAGACTTTCCACTGTGTTTTGTACCTCCGTGAATAAATTCTTCATTTCCAGGAGTTCAGTTTGATTTTTCTGCAGTAATTTGATTTCTTTAGTGAATTTTTCTTCCAAGTCCTGGATTTTTTTTGTGGTTTCTTTGTGATGGTTATCCATTTTTTCTTGCATAATGTTCAGTTTATTTATGATCCATGTTTGAAATTCTTCCTGTGACATGTTGCTATTTTGAATCTGGTTTGTGTCAATTGGTAGAGAGCTGGTATTCCTCTTTGGGGGCAAAATTTCAGTTTGATTCTTTATACTCCCAGAGTTCTTTTGCCGAGCCCTTCCCATCTGGATCAATCGTTAGATCTCTTCTTACCGCTTTAGTCTGGATAGAGGCACACCTTGTGCGCTGTTCTTGCTGTGTAGTGGCCTAGGTGTGTTGCTTCCTTCGCCACTAGGGGGAGCCTGTTGTGTGTTGTTTAGGATTTTGCTACTTCAGCTGGGGGGCTGCTCCTGATGGGGCCAGCCCCAGAGAATTAATTTGACCTAATACTGGTTTGAAGAGTTAAGTCACTGGGCTGTGCTGGTTGCAGAGAGAAAGCATCTTTTTCTTGTCTCTTCCTCTCCAGAGATGGGTTCTGCCTCTCTCCGCGCGCAAAACAGTGGCTAGGGGGAGGGGGCGGAGCCCTCACTTGCCCAGCACCCCCAGCTGCTGCAGCTCCTGCCGGCAAACATCTGGCCCGCCCCAATGTCCACGTGGGGTCCACGCACCCACGAGGTTCATGCACCACTCTGTCAGGACTGGGGAAGCACTCAGTGTTTGCGCAAAGGCGGAGCTCCCAGTGGGGGTTCACGGACCAAGGGAGGGAGCCGCCCAGGGAGGTGGCTGGTACCCAATCACTCTGCAGAGGCTAGGCTGTGGACCCCGACAATGGCGGCTGCCCGCCTGCAGATCGCCCACTCTGGGGGTGAATGTTCAGGGTCCGGCAGGCGACAGAGGAGCCGGGGATTGAGGGAGCCCAGCCGCTGGCAGTCTTCAGGCTAGAAATCTGCTAATTAAGCCAGACCGAACCACGTCTCCTTGCTGCCTTTCACTGCGGCCCGGCACAGACCCCACCAGGCGCAGCCTGCGCACAGAGCTCCCGGGTCCAAAATGCTTCCCGCTAATGTCTCCTCTCCGCGGAGCCTCACGTCTCCTGTGGTGATACTGCACTGATTTCAGGCAGTTCCCTAATTGAGTGGGTGTGGAAGTCAGTGGGGAAGCAAGCTGCTTCCCTGTGGGGCTGAGCCCACCTCACTCGCTGGTGAGGCGGGTACAGCCGTCCCACGCTCTGCTCTCTATTGTCTGTCCCGCACTCTCCAGATTTTCACAACCTTATTTCCTGTTCACCTCTGTCTTGCTATTCTGTGTCCCACGCTGATTCTCCATGGATTCACACTGCTGTTCTTGTGGGGGAGCGATCCTCTAGCATTGTTGCAGACTGAGATTCATGCCTTCCTCTCCGGGAGCACGAATCCAGGAGGTCACCTCCACTCTGCCATCTTCCTAGAACTTTCTTGTTTTTGCTATTGTTGTTGGTTTTGTGAGATTATTTTTATTATTGCATCAGTCTTGCTGCTCACTATTGGTCTTTTCAGGATTTCTATATCTTGCTTGTGTGTTTCCAGGAATTTACCCAGTTCCTCTAGGTCTTCTAATTTGTTTGTATAGAGGTTTTTGTAGTATTCAGAGATGGTATTTTGTATTTCTGTGGTAGCAGTTGTAATGTCTCCTTTTTCGTTTCTAATTGAGGCTATTTGAGTCCTTTCTCTTCTATTTCTGGTTAATATGGATAGTGGTCTATAGATTTTGTTTATCTTTTCAAAGAACCAACATTTTGTTTCTTTGATTCTTTTTATATATATATACATATGGCTTCCATTTCATTTCATTCTGCTCTTAACTTTGTTATTTCTTTTCTTCTGGTATGTTTTAGGTTGCTTTGTTCTTCCTTTACTAATTCCTTGAGGTGTGACATTAGGTTGTTAATTTGTGATCTTTCTGCCTTTTTGATGAAGATGTTTAAAGCTATGAATTTTCCCCTTAGGACTGCTTTTATTATATCCAACAGATTTTCAAAGCTTTTGTCCTGTTTGTAGTTCAGTTCAAGGAGTCTTTTGATTTCCATCTTAATTTCATCATTGACCCAAGGATGGTTCAGCAGCAGGTTGTTTGATTTTCATGACTGTGTAGGTTTGTGTGTTTCTCTTGGAATTAATTTTTAGTTTTGTTCCACTGTGATCTAAGAAGATAGATGGTATCATTTTGATTTTTTGAATTCCCTTAGACTTATTTTGTAACCTAAGGTATGATAAATCTTGAAAAATGTCCCATGTGCTGATGAGAAGAATGCACATTCAGTAATTTTGGGGAAGAACATTCTGTAAATGTTTATTTGGTCCATTTGTTATAGAGTCTAATTTAAGTCCAGTGTTTCTTTATTCATTTTTGCTTTTATAATCTGTCCAGTTCTTTCAGTGGGGTGTTGGAGTCTCCAGCATTTATGATGCTACTATCTATATCTTTGCTTAGATTTAGAAGAATTTGCTTTATGAATATGGGAACTCCTGTGTTAGGTACATATATATTAGGGTTGTTATGTCTTCTTGTTGAATTGTTCCCTTTATCATCATCTAAGGACCATCTTTGTCTTTTTTTTAACCATTGTTGATTTAAAGTCTATTTTATCTGATATGAGAATGACTACACCTGCTCACTTTTAGTTTCCATTTGCATGGAATATTTTTTTTACATGTCTTTACCTTGAGTCTATGTGTGTGCTTGTGGGTTAGTTGTGTTTCCTAGAGATAGCAGATATTGGGTTTTGTTTTTTCATCCATTCAGCCACTCTATATCTTTTAAGTCAGGCATTCAATCATTCATGTTCAGTATTACCATTGATATGTGGGTTGCTGTTCTGTTCATCATGTTAGATGATACCTTATTATTTTGTTTTCCCTCTTGTGCTTTATTAACCTGTGAGCTTTTACTTTTGTGAGTTTTTACACTGGTTTGTATCTATTGTGCTGTTCTATGTATTATACACTTTTTAGCATTTCCCATAGGACAGGTCTGGTAGTGATAAATAACAGTAAGGTGTACTTGTCTGGAAAAATCTTTATTTCTCCATAATTTATGAAACTTAGTTTTGCAGGATACAAAATTTTTGGCTGATAGTTGTTCTGCTTAAGAAGACTAAAAATAGGGCCCCTAATACCTTCTGTCTCATAAGGTCTCAGCTGAGAACTCTTGTAAATTAGTTGTTGCTTTTGTCTTGGAGCTTGTAGAATTTTCTCATTCATTTTTACTTAGGCCACGTTCATGATTATGTATCTTGGAGCTGTCCTGTTTGCTATGACTCTTCTGAGTGTTCAAAGACCATCTTGTATCTAGATATGTTAAATTCTGGTGATACCTGGGAAGTTTTCCTCAATAATTCTCTCAAATAGGTTTTCTATGCTTTTTGCTTTTTCTTCTTCTCCCTCTGGGATACATATATTTTGTATATTTGCTCATTTCATATAGTTCCATATTTCTCTGAGTGATTGTTCATTTTTCTTTATTCTTTTTTACTGTATCTTTTTTTACTGGGTAGTTTGAAAGCCTTGTCTTCATGCTCTGAGATTCTTTCTTCTGCTTGGTCTATTCTGTTGTTGAAAGTTTCTGCTGTACTTTGTAATTCCCTAAATGACTCTCATTTTTTTAAGTTCTGTTATGTCTTTTCTTATGTTGTCTATCTCTTTAATAAGTGTTTTAGATTTTTCATTCGTGTCCTGAAATATTTTTGTGGTTTCTTTGTTTTGGTTTTCAACTTTCTGTTCAATTACATTCATCTTGTTTCCCATTCATAATCTGAATTACATTTCTGACATTTTGACAATTTCCTTTCGGTTGGGGTCTGTTGCTTTGGATCTATTTTGATTCTTTTGGCATGTCAAACTATTAATAGCTTATTTGTTTATGTTGCCGGAATTCTTTTGCTGGTTTCTCCTCATCTCAAACTTCTTCTCTCAGCTCAGAGCTGATAGGTTTGTGACATGCTTCTTCTCCTTTTCTGGGAAATCTCCTACTTAGTGAGAAGGAGGAGAAATCCCTAGATAGTGCTTTTTTGTCCTACTCTGGAGGATTGATCTGGCAAGGGAGGAGCAGATGTACTGAGAGCCTATACCACAGCTGTCTTTCTGCATCATGCCATTCCCATGTGGTTGTCACAGTCCAAGCCAGTGCTTGGGGATATTCATTCAGATTGGTGGGTTGGTCCCTAGGCTGCTATTCATACTTTGGGCGGGAGTTGGACAAGTCCCTGTCCATGGTGGCATATGGCATGACTTTGGCCATTGCCTGGGTAAGTTGCTGGACCTTTTTAGGTGTCTGGATATATCATAGGACTGCAGCTGGTGGCTGGGTGTGTCATAGGACCTTTATGGGTGCCTGGGTGCATTGTGGGATCTTGGCCAGTACTTGGGTGTTTTGCAGGACATTGGCCAATGCCTATGCAGAGTGTGGGGCCTTGGCAGGCACTTGGACAGGTCGGGGGTCTTGGCCAATGCCTGGGAAAGTTGCAGGACCACAGC
Source organism: Varecia variegata (assembly GCA_028533085.1). NCBI lineage: Eukaryota > Metazoa > Chordata > Mammalia > Primates > Lemuridae > Varecia > Varecia variegata. The sequence continues at coordinate 6,744 of JAQIFY010004550.1, read as the reverse complement.
CAGCAGCAGGGTGGCTCCTTGGGCCAAATAGCTGGGCTATTTGTGGCTGGTGGGGCCGGGATGATGCATGATGCCCTGCTGTGGAGTCATGGTGGCTGGAGCTCTCCCTCTGCCTAGGTCCAACTCTGATAGCTGCTGTGGTGCTACTTAGGTGGCAGCAGCAGCACTATCAAGGTGGCAAGATGGTGGTGGCACAAGATGAGGGCCAGTGAGTATCTGCTCTGCTCTGATCCCCTGGAAGTAGCCAATGGAGGAGGGGATCCAGGGAACACAGCACCCAGGCACAGTGCATGCAAGAGCGCCTGTCCTCCCCACTCATTTTCTGACCTGGAAGGGGTAATGGGGAGGCAGGTGCAGTGGCGCCAGCTCCTCTGCAGACTGGGTGCTCTGGGACTGAGAGTACAGATTGGCATCTGTTGCAGTGACCTGAGACCAGAAGTTGGTGGGACTCCACTGTGCCTGCTCTCTGGTACAATGCTATTGCATTGTCTCCAAGCAGATCCCTTATCAGTTCCAAGGCCTTCTGTGGTGGGGAAGCCTCCTCACAGCTTGGATTTCAGTGTCCACTGGGGGAGTGTGGAGCCCCAGGGAACTCTCCCCTGACCCTTTCCCACATGTGGACACTTCCCCCGGGTACCTTTCGATCTTGCTGAGCTGATCAACCTGCCTTTCTTTCCCCAACTTTGGGTGTCTCCAGTTGCTTCTCTGATGATTCATAATGCTCTCTCTAAGATGGTCCATCCACGGGTGAACCTCTATCTGCAAATTTGATCCTCTCCTTGAGAGCAGCGAGTGCAGGTAGCTTCTAGTCTGCCATCTTGGCCCCTCCAAAACTGCTATTTTGAGTTCTTGGTCAGAGAATTCACATATGGCTATCTTGTTAGAGTCAGTCATAGGTTCCTTGCTTTGTTTCTTTGTGGAGGTAATAATTCCCTGTTTGCCATTGTTTGTTGTGGATGTATGTCTATGCCTTTGCATTGAAGGTTTAATTATTTATTTTAGTCTTCTAAAACAAGCCAAATAGAGAAGGGCATGTTTGCTTAGAAATTATTTTTAATTTACCTGTTTATTTTCTTTCTTTTTTTTTTTTCCTGCTAGGTCACTGCCTCTTATTCAGCACCGAGTGGTGCTTAAGCCCAGGTTTGCCTTGGGTCTAGTAAAGAATCAGGGTACCATCTGTCCTGAACAGGGACGTCCCAAGGTTATATCCTGGTAGTGTGGGAAGGCTGGCTAGGAGTGTGTGCCCAGGGTATCTGTGAGACAAGCATCCGACAGCATGGTCCTGCTGAACAGCCACTTGATTTGGCATCTTCTTTGGTTGAGTTACAGATCAGAGCTTCCAGAGCTAAAGATGGTAGTCACACCTCTCCCCTTCATCTTGGCTGTCCTCAGGGATATTTCTCCCTTCAGTCACTCCTGATGCCTCTCATAGATTGAGGCAAAGACAGGGTTCCTGCCATGGAGCCCAAGATGGTGGGAAAGCTGGTTGTTCACCTTGATTTCACTTTTCCCAGTGTAGAAACTGTGAGTTGGGGGAAAATTTCCCAAGCACTTGGTGCTGGGAAGGTTGGGTACAGGGGCATTTCAGATGGGGAACTGTGTCTCTTACCATCTGCTAAGAGTTTTTTCACTTCCTTGTGGCCTGTCTCCTCCTCATATTTGGTTCTGGGATATTGCTGGTACAATCTTGGAACTATATATTTGTTTTTGTTTCTGTGGGGGCAAGTGAAGCCAGCTTGCTTCTATCCCCCATTTTGGAACCAGAAGTCACTTTTTAACTATTTCTAAGCAGCAGTTATAACTGGATTTTGGAAAAGGTGAATATTTGTTCATGAACTCCATCCAACTCATCCTCTGATGAGTCTCCTTAATAAGCTGTTTCCAGTTCCGTGTTTTCCCACAATGAGTATTTCACACCTTCTAAGTCTTCTCAGATTTCTGTACCCATTAACTCACTCCCCACTCTTAGGAGATCACTCACCTTCTACTTCATTAAGAAAGCAGTATAAATAAATAAATAAATAGCAGCATAAATTAGAGGTGCATTCCCTTAATGTAATGCCACCAACCCTCAAAACCATCTGCATTCTTTCCTCCCTTCCCTTCTTTCATTTATTGTCTGGGCATGAGTTCCTCTTTGTCTTTGAGGAGGTTCCCAAAAAGTGGAGCCTGAAACAGGGATCTGGGCACGTGTGATTTATTGAGGGGTTCTCTTAGCAGACAGCAGTGAGGAAAACAGGATGAGGCTGGGCAGGGGCTAAGCAAGGATACAGTCTCAGCTGGAGTCTAACCTCAGTCTGATCTCACAGGAAGCTCTGGAGCAAGAATTGCACCATGGATTGAGTCCCACCTTGGGGCAAAGAGGTTGGCTTTTTGTACCCTTCTGTCAGTCAGTCATTGGCTGTGAGCTACTCCTGGGAGGAGGCAAACATAACCTCCTGTGAGGCAGCTGCTATTTGGCTAAGGGAATTCTCCAAAGAAAGGGGCCAGCTGCAAGCTGTTAGCAGCCAATACTCACAGCAGCTGGGGTTGGGGGTGCCTGCTTGGGTGGGGCACCGACAGGGTCCACTGCACTCCTCTCCAAGGTGGATCTCTCCGGCTGGGCTGTGCATCTCATTCCCTTGCTTGTCTGCTCTCTTTTGTTACTCTTTATTTCCTTTCTCTTTACTGGATTCTTCCTTTTCAACTAATTTAGTAACACTTAAGTCTTTTATTATAAAAACTTTCCATCCTTCTCTGCATCCTGACTTAGTTTTCCCTGTCCTCTTCAGTCTTATTTCACTGCTGAGATTCTTGTCTATGCCCATTTCCTTTTCTTCCCTGTGTCCCACTCTGTCTCTAACCTGTTGTGATCTAATTCTGTCTCTGCTGCTCTTCTGGAATTGCTTTTGTCACAGTTACTAACCTCCCCCTTGTTTTTACTTCTAGTGGTACTTTTCTGTTCGTCTCTTACTTCAATTGCCAGGAACATTTAGAAAGATCCTCTCCTTTGGCTTTGGGGATGCCAACTCTGCTGGATTTCTTCCTGCCTCTCCACCAGTGGTTCTCAGATCTCTTTGCCAGTTTCTTTGCCTCTGCCTATGTTTTAAAATTTACTGTTCCTCAGGGCTTATCCTATGCCTTTTCTTCTCACTCCGTATATCTTTTCCTGGGCTAGATTGAGGCCTTTGAGACCCTCAGGAAAGATCTCCCCTTCACCTTCCCATGATATGCAATTCAAAGCTAAATATTTATTTTCTTAGACAGAGCAAAATTAATATTGTCTATTTCTATATTTTCAGATTACATACTTCTGGATATATTTTTGAAAATGAACTCTCTCTTTTTGCTTGTCCCCTAAGCATGTGTGGTACTGAGGGTACCTATTAGGAAGTCAGCAATGCACTGTTTTATTCTTCCCATATCTTTAGCTGTCATCTATGTGTTAATGTTTTCTAAATTTATATAATGCTCAGGTTCATAGAATCATATATACAACTGTCTAATTATCTCTAATTTGATTATTACAGGGGCCTCAAATTGCCACCCAAACCTGTTCCTCCTTCTGTTTCCCACCTCCTGGGTAACTGAGCTACCCAGTTACTCAATTTAAAAACTAAGGAATCATTTTGAACTCTTCCTTTTCCTCGCTCACCTCATTCCATTAATTACCAATTTCTCCTGGTTCTATGTATAAGTATCCGTCAATTCCAACCACACCCTTCTAGCAGGCTTCTCTGCCCCTCATTTCACACCCCTTGAGTACTACTCCATACTTTCTCAACCACCAATCTTTTTAAAAGGCAGATCTACCCCATCCCCTCCTCCTTCCTCCCACCTGCCCACTCCCCGTAAATTCACACGTAATAGGTGTGGTGCGCTCAGTCTGGGTTGCGCATGCTTGTAGTTCTGACTTGGGCGGTGCAAATGCAATAGATGTAACCCAAATGTTTGTACCCGTGTAAAAATTTTGAAATAAAAAATAAATAAATAAAAGGCAGATCTAATCATGTTCTTTCCCTGCTTTAAAGAGCTCTAAATGTCTTGCTGTGGTTAGAAGGGCCTTTTGGGATCTGGCTGCTGTTAACCATTTCAGATCAATCTTTCCACTTCCTTCCAACTCTCATGAATGACTTCCCCTCTTTCTCGGGCCACTGGACCTTCATACCAATGGCTGCTTCTACCTTCCCTGCCACCTTCATCTCTAGGTCTTGGTATAGATGCCCATTCTGGGAAGACTTCTCCAACACCCCAACTTCTGGCAAGGTTGTCCTGTCCATGGGCTCTCATGGCATCTTTTACTTTCACTGCTAAAGCACCTACTGAGCACTGCTCCTACTGGCTCCCCTAATAAGCCACAGACTCTGTAAGAGGAGACATGTTGTCTGAGCTTGTTCAGCCTTGTAACCCAGCTATTCAGCACAGAGCCTAGGTTTAGTGGTTGTTTAGTAAATCCTTTCTGAATTGATGAGTGTGTCCCTCTCCCTTTTAAAGTCAAAATGTAAAGGATTTTCAATGATCAATGTTCTTAAAGGATCAGTTAGCCTTTCCCATTTCAATAAAATAGAAAGTCATGAGTTAAGTTTGGTGCAATGTGTATTGTCAAAAATAACTGACTTCTGGGATGTGTGTGTGTGTCTGCATGTGTATGCATGACATGTTACAGAAAGAGTGTTTTGCTTGAGCACAGGATTTAAGGAAACCTTTTAAAATGTTCTAAAGTGATGGGGGAAAGAACTTTAAGAGAAGAGAGAAGAAACACAAAAGAATGACTAAAATACTGGATGAATTCACGAGTTTTTACCACTAGCTGAAACACATCGTGTCTGCTCCAGCTACCCACAATGACCACTCTTCCTGGGAAAAGCTTCCTATTTTTAACCCCAATGTAATGCCAGTGGAATTACATTGCCCATTCCTACTCAGGCCCTGAGAGCTTATCACCATAGAGTGTTTTTGCCAAAAGCCTGCTCTGCCTTTAGTCACCATACAAAGAATTGTCAAAGAGAGAGGGAGAGAAAGATGCGTTGGGCATATTTTTTCTCATGCTGCATGAGTAGTATATAGAGGTGTCAGGTCCTATATGCTACTCTATGAAGTTTGGCTCTTTCAAATGTAACTGGCCCCTGTGGTTTAAGAGGATTCCACAGCAGGGCAATATCAGTAAACCTGGGAGAGGGCAAGAATGAGGCATTCTCTGCCTTATTTTTCATGTATTTATTTAAACTATCTTTTTTTTTGTATTTTTTTTATTTCAGCTTATTATGGGGGTACAAAAGTTCAGGTTATATATATTGTCCATGACCCTCCCATCCCCCCGAGTCAGAGCTTCAAGCGTATCCATTCCCCAGACAGTGCGCAACGCACTCATCATGTAGGTATACACCCATCCCCTCCCTCCACCCCCTACATCAGTCTGACACCCAAATGTGCACTTAGGTGATGATAAGGGAAACCAATTTGCTGGTGAGTACATGTAGTGCTTGTTTTTCCATTCTTGGGATACTTCATTTAATAGAATGGGTTCCAACTCTCTCCAGGAGAACAAAAGGGATTCTATATCACCATCATTTATTATAGCTGAGTAATACTCCATGGTATACATATACCACAATTTACTAATCCACTCATGAATTGATGGGCATTTGGGTTGTTTCCACATCTTTGCAATTGTGAATTGTGCTGCTATAGACATTCGGGTACAGGTGTCTTTTTTATAGAATGACTTTTGTTCCTTTGGGTAGATGCCCAATAATGGGATTGCTGGATCGAATGGTAGGTCTACTTGAATCTGTTTAAGGTATCTTCATAATGCTTTCCACAGGGGTTGCACTAGTTTGCAGTTCCACCAGCAGTCTATGAGTGTTCCTGTCTCTCCACATCCACGCCAAATAGCAACAAAGAAAATAAAATACTTAGGAATATATTTAACTAAAGAGGTAAAGGATCTCTATAGGGAGAGCTACAAAACACTGAGGAAGGAAATTGCAGAGCATGTAAATATGTGGAAAACCATACCATGCTCGTGGATCGGAAGAATCGACATTGTTAAAATGTCTATACTACACAAAGTGATGTACAGATTCAATGAAATCCCTATTAAATTACCAACATCATTTTTCACAGATATAGAAAAAATAATTATACACTTTGTATGGAACCAGAGAAGACCCCGTGTAGCAAAAGCAATTTTAAGCAATAAAAACAAAATGGGAGGTATTAATTTGCCAGACTTCAAACTATACTACAAGGCTGTGGTTCTTAAAACTGCTTGGTATTGGCACAAGTGCAGGGACACAGAGTGGTGGAACAGAACAGAAAATCCAAATATAAAATCATCCTCATATAGCCATCTAATCTTTGACAAAGCAGATAAAAACATACTCTGGGGACAAGAATCCTTATTCAATAAATGATGCTGGGAAAATTGGATAACCACATATAGAAGACTGAAACAGGACCCACAGCTTTCACCTCTCACAAAAATCAAATCACAGTGGATAACAGACTTAAACCTTAGGTGTGAAACTATTAGAATTCTAGAAGAAAATGTAGGAAAGACTCTTACAGACATTGGCCTAGGCAAAGAATTTATGAAGAAGACCCCTAAGGCAATCACAGCAACAACAAAAATAAATGAGTGGGACATGATTAAATTAAAAAGCTTCTGCACAGCCAAAGAAACAGTCACAAGAATAAACAGACAACCTAAAGAATGGGAAAAAATTTTCGCATACTACACATCAGATAAAGGACTGATAACAA
>JAQIFY010004549.1:0-11696 GCA_028533085.1 Varecia variegata | reverse complement strand
CTACAGGAAGAGTGCAATGTGCACTGTCTGGGGAATGGACACGCTTGAGGCTCGGACTTGGGGGATTGGGAGGGACATGGGCAATATATCTAACCAGAACTTTTGTACCCCCATAATAAGCTGAAATAAAAAAAATAATAATACAGTTTTATCATTGATATGTTTAGTAAAAATTGGGAAAAATGTACGTTTTTTAAAAAACTGTTTAGCTTTTTAAAATTCTTGAGTGAAAAAAAGATATTTGTAGCTATTTTATTTTTATTTTTTATTTTTTTTTATTTCAGCTTACTATGGGGGTACAAAAGTTCAGGTTGTTTTTTTAAATTAATTCTCATAAAGGAGAAAAATGTACAAAAGCAAGATTTATATAAATTAACAAACACATAAAGGAAAAATGCATACTTACAAATGACTAAGTTGCAAACTCCCCAGTTAGGTATCCTAGATTTTCTAGATCTGGGCCCAGATTAGCTTTGCTGCTCCAGCTTCTCATTACTTGCAGTTGGTCCTTCTAGACAGATAAATATAATTTCACACTTTGAGGCTTTACTTATTATTTCTCTAGATTTCAATTCTTTATTTCTAACTGTTAAATCCTAACCAGTTTTCGGTATCCTCTGAGTTCACCACAATTGCTCTTGTTTTAGCACCTTACTAGTACTCTTTTCTATTACAGGTAATTATGTGAACTTTTATGTTACCATTATTAGATAGTGAACTCCTTTAGAGTGGAGGCTATGTGTAACTTATTATTGAGTTTCACTCCACACCAAGAAATTTTCCTAGCACATACTAGATGTTTCACAAATATTTGTTAACTTTAACTGACTGTGAAGTTGTTAAGTTCTCATTTCACCTTGACCGTAGCATGGCTTCCAAAAGTGATGGTAGGTTGGTTTTCTGTAGATTCTTAATGCTAAATTGTCACAGAGGAACAGATGGCTAAAATGAGCTTTCACGTCGTTGTTCAAAAGGTAGTTTTTAAATGTCGTTTAAAGTACATAATTTTCAATGTCATGTCAAGTGTAATTAATGTGGAATGTATCCAGTAATATTATTTTCAAAATATACCTTATCAATACATTAAAAACCTAGAAATTATATTTCTCCAAATCTACTGTGAATTATTTCTCCACTTCTTTTTCTCTGACATTGATTTCCATGTCTACTTCACACTTTTAAATTATGCTACAAAGGAAAAATTCTTAAGCATAAAGTTATGTGTAGTGCAAAATATATGAGGCTTCACAAGCCTTTTTCATTAGGTGCTGAAACTTCTATCCACTTTAAAAGCAGAAACAACTTTTCAGACCAAAGAAGAAACGAAATTACCCTCATAATAAATGGCTAGAGATTTTATTGCGATAAGAAGAGGAGAGAAAAACAATTGACTAGCATGGGAGTTCTTCAATACGGACAGAATCCATTGCTTAAGGTGAAGCTAAGCCTTGGAACAAGGAGAACCAGCACAACAGGTAGAAAAGGTGGGTGGGAGATGAGGGGAGAATTTGACATAAGAAATAAAAGAGTAAAGAACTCTTAAATATCAGATGACCTAAAGCAAAATCAAACTTTACTGATAGTAAATTCTAAGCAAGTATCAATATTAAATGAGATCTAAAATTCAAAGTTCTTTTTCATTTCATCCTTCCAAAATCTCCCCCAAATGTTTTAGACCTTATAGTATCTCTTTAGACATGTTATACATATTTCATTTCACCATATCTTCTTAGATATAATTGAAAAGAACAGACTATGATTAAAACATTACCTACCATTGACAGAGAAAGGAGTAGGTGAAAGGATGTGAATAGTAAGTGTAACCGCATTGTCTACATTGAAAAAACATTACTCAATACACATGGTGGGATACAAATGTCATTTTCATGTATGGTGGTTTATCCAGGTACATATTATACCTTGTTATATATTATGTACAGGCAGAAGATAATTAATATGTAGATAAAATATATAATGATGTATTTTAATTACTATAGCATAGGTAGGCAGCATATGGCATATTGTTTAAATCTTTTCTAGAATTTGATTCACTTGGTTTAATTTACCAAAGAGCAAACTATTTTATATATTACATATGGGATAATGAGACTATCAGAAGCTATCTTTTAAAATGTTTATAATTAAAGACTTCACATAATTACAGATATTGAGATGGCAAGAAAATTTAAGCTATTTAATATGTTAGCCATGATTTACAAACAGAAGAAACTAAGGTTAAGTATTTAATATAAGGCAATGATTATTCAACTAGGACTTATTCTTGGTCATGGTAAAGGTTAACTTTTATAATTTATCAAATTCTATTTCTTATAAATATGACCTTTTTACATTAAGTGGAAAAATATTTAGAGAATTTAGGAATGTACTGTTGCCAGAGAAAACATACCACTTTTATTTCTGATCTACAATGAATGAGACAATTAAAAGGAGTGAAAAAATGGTAATTGGAACAATGAAAGTAGTTTAATTTTATTGCACATTAACAGTCTTATTTTATGTAGTAGATATTTTCTATTAAATAAGGTCATAGTCATCTAATCCACCAATAAAACAATGATTTGCAATTGAAATACCTACTTGACCATAAAACCAACAGCTTCAAATTTGAATACATGGCAGTATGGGTATGTCAATTAAAATTCCCAGGGAAGTATTTCAAATGTCTCATTAAAATAGACATCCAGGGATTTCTGTGTGGTTATAGTGACGGGGGAATCACAAATCATCTTGTACTATCTAAAGTGGCATCCTTACTGAGATGAGTTAATTGCAGTGGGAAAAACTATGCAAAGAAAGCCCAAATAGTGAAAAAGAAGCTACATTGGGCTGATATTTCAAATTCTGTATTAGTACCTGGTAGTGAGATAGTGGAATTCACACTTTGATAAGCTCTTATGTGTCTGGTTATTTTTTTTCTTTTTCTGTTTTTTTTTTTTATTTATTATAGCTTATTATGGGGGTACAACTGTTCTGGTTAAGTATATTGCCCATGCTCCGCCCAACCCCCTGAGACTGAGCCTCAAGGGTGTCCATTCCCCCAACAGTGCACATCGCACTCATCATGTAGGTATACACCCTGTTATTAATAATTATCTACCATATAAATGGCTTTGCTTACAGAAGTTTGCTTCATTTTGCTGAAAACATCTTGAATTTAAAAAAGCAACCTAAAATTGATACAACACAAAAAAGTGTATTTGTAAGAACATTAACTTTACTGTGATAGATTTAGTGTTTTTTCCAAAAGCTTTCACTCACATATAAGAGATGTTGTTGAGGAGAAAGATTTCTCTGCAGCAAACTTCCACAGAAAAGATGCATTTAAGAGACAACAGAAAATCTCACTGGATAAAGGATATTTCTGTTTTTCTTCATGTAAATATAGCTAAGAACAAGAAAAAGTATGACAATAACTAGAATCAGTTTACTTTAGATAGTAACCATTCCCCATTATGATCTAAAACTCCTTTTTTTACATAAATTGTTATTTCGTCTTCCCTAATTAGCGCTAATATTGGATTGTCAACAGAAAGGGAAAAACTGTATTTCAATACTTATGCTAGAAGCATTTGGACAAATTTATGACAAGCAAATTAGTTTCACTTGAGCATATTTTAGTCAGTTCAAAAACTGTAATATATTTTAAGTTTACCTAGGTTTCATCACATCAGGTACCAGTGACAGCTTTTTAAGACAAGGCAGACTGTCATTACAGGGCATCAAACTCACTGTCAATATGTCCTTTACAAGCTAATTAATGGAAATTTACATTGTCTTCCTAGTATTGAGAATCTTATGTTTTTGGTATATTTTAATTTAAAAATTAAAAATTTTTATGTCTCTGCAGGTATACACATTTTGAAATAATGTAGGGAGTGCTAGATAGAATATCAAATGGAAAAAACCTTGTTAAAATTAAAAGTCATTGTTTTTATAAAAATATCTACTACACATTAATTGACAGTTATCTCCCAAGCCAGTAGGAATTGATAAATTCCCTGAGTGACAGATACTTTTCTTATATTTTGCTCCCGTAGTCATGGCTTTTTTTTTTTTTTTAACTAATATGTAAAAAAGACAAATAGAAACTTCATTATATTGAGATTTGGGGCATAAATAGAGGTGAATTTCAAATTTTTCTCTTGCAGGAAATATTAATGCTTAAAGTGAAGTTTGCTCCTCATATCACTTTTTCATGACGGTTTTAGTCATGAAGAAATTAATAAAAATATCACCATGAAATAAAACTTTCTGGTAGGCAAAGTTATGAAGACAAGCATGTAAGATGGGAGATAATTATGAGAATTTGAGGACTTCTAATTACAAAAGCTCTTTAAATTCAGACAAATTCTAAATTAATCCTATTTTAAATCCTTGCCTTAATTGATGAATATTCTAAATAAATATATTATTCTGGTTCCAGATTAACAATTATGGAGAACAAAGATAAAAGAATTCATTAAATATTATACATATGTAGCACATATGTGTATCCATATGTATTTGTGTGCTTTAGATATTTTTCTCACATAATGTATGCCACTAGACATTTTCTTAAATTTATTTTATATAGCTCTGCTAAATTAAAAAATGAATATGCCATAATGGATATATAATTTTAAAGAAGATAGAGGTTTGTCTCTTACATACTTTATAAATAGCAGGGCAGAGGAGAACTACAGAATACACTCTTTTAAAAGTAACTGATGATCTGCTTCTGTACGGAAAGCAAGAGATAGAAAGTTAAGGAGGATGAACTGATAGCAAAAATTAACTGGCACCACTGGTTGTAAAGTAAACTCACTTCTTTGATTTTTGTAGTTTTTTGTCTCTTCCATAAACCATTTTTCCCCTAATCCATAAAGTTTTACAATGAAGAAAATGTGGAACAAATACACACCTTAGTAATGCTCTAAGAACTTAACATTCTTATGAACAAAGTTGTATGAGTTAGTACTTCTTGAAAGGAAACTATCTTTAAATTTATATTTGAGCTAAATAATACTAAATTTGAATAAGCCAAATTATTTTGTTATTACAGAACTGAGTAAATTTTTAATTTTTATTTTACTTGGTTCAAGTTCCTAAATTTTAAATTTTCTGGTTTTATTAATTAAAATTTTATAATGGAAAAAGTTTGTTCCTGAGATAAATTATTCAAAACATCCTTTTAAAGTAATTTAGCTCTTTATTACATATAAACATATACTATATTTAGGACTCAGATCATGAAGGATTTTTGAGTCATGTCTTCATGGGGTAATTTTTAGACATAAATATGAATGATTTTTTAATGTAGAATGGTATCAAATGTATAGGAAGATATTTTTATAGTACTTGAGGTGGTCAAAAACAATTTGTTCTTTTATCAGATTTCAAAATACTCTAAAATGGAATTAAATTTTTTCAACATCTTGGTTTATTCCATAATACAAAAGCAAGATATAATTTAGCTTTTTCAGATTAAAACATATTTTAAATTCTTAGCTTCTGTTTTGACCTGAATGTTTGTGTGTTTTCCCAAAATTTAAATGTTGAAGACTCCACCACCAACATGCCTGTATTTAGAGATGGGGCCTTATGGAGGTAATTAGGTTAGATGAGGTCATAATGGCAGGGCCCTGATCCCACAGGATTAGTGTTCTTATAGAAAGTGACAAGAGTGACAGGAGAACTCTTTCTCCTTTCAATCTCTCTCTCTCTCCCCACTTTCTTTCCCTCCATGCAGGAGCACAAAGAAGAGATCATGTGAGCTATCTCAGATCATTCTAATTTCTGTGCTCCCACTGAAGAACACTTCTCTTTCTGAGTCATTTTTTCTTCCTATACCTATATATACATATATGTGTTCACACATGTATTGCACACATACATGTATATACATGTACCTCTGTATATGTATTTGTATGTGTACATATGTTTATACATATATGCATATGTAAATATGTGTATGTGTGTACCACATGAAGTACATCTTCCACAGTACTTCACAGACCTCTGTTTTCTATCTTTTTTTACTCAATTTTTTTTTTTTAGACAGAGTTTTGCTCTGTCACCCGGGCTAGAGTGCCATGGCTTCAGCCTAGCTCACAGTAACCACAAATTCCTGGGCTCAAGCAATCCTTGAGCCCATCATCCTTTCCCAGATGATGTCCAAACTTTATTAATTTATATGTTTTTGCAATAATGAATTTTTTTCTGTATTAAGACATTGTCTTCCATTTAATAAGCACACAGATGTCTTACCTCCTACTTTTCATATCAAGAACATAGCCCCGGAGAAATGAGAGCAAATTAATAAATACTTACTTGAAAAGGAGTACAAATAGTATAATAATGTAAATTTAGCTAAACAAATTATACAAAACAAACAGTGGAGGCTCAACCACATGAAGTACATCTTCCACAGTACTTCACAGACCTCTGTTTTCTATCTTTTTTTACTCATTTTTTTTTTTTTTTAAAAGCTAGGCTGAAGCCATGGGCTAGAGTGCCATGGCTTCAGCCTAGCTCACAGTAACCACAAATTCCTGGGCTCAAGCAATCCTCCTCCCTGAGGCCCCCGAGTAGCTGAGACTATAGGTGTGTGCCACCACACCTGGCTAATTCTTCTATTTTTAGTAGAGACGGGATGTCACTCTTGCTCAGGCTGGTCTCAAACTCCTGACCTCAAGCAATCCTCCTGCCTCGGCCTCCCAGAGTGCTAGGATTACAGTGTGAGCCACCACATCCGACCACCTCTGTCTTCTTGTTTAGTTTGGTCAATGGAGGTCACTGTGGGAGATGAGAAACCAGTAGGAGAGTGAAGTCTGGATATTTACTTTCTAGTTATCTCTTTGTAAGAAGTCCGACAGTGTCCTTCAGTGGATTTATGCTCTACACAAGATTGCTCTACAGTAATTCCTCCTTTCCCCTATCCTGGATTCTAATTAGCACTTCTACTTTTGTTCTTTGGGGGCTAGAGCTCTGCACATCTTCTAGTAACTCCAGATTCTGCAACACCTGTAGCTGGCTAGGGCTGGGGTCTTGGGTGGTGGCAGGAGAGGTGAGGGTCCTGTGAACCAGGAGTCCCAGGGGGATTAGAGCTGGGTATCTAGGAATCCTGGCCACTGTTCATGAAATGTAGACTAGCAAGATGGGGTGACAGAACCTCCCTATTCCATGGAAGGACCCCTGCCACATTTGGGTAACCACAAAGAGTGGGCACCTTCCTAGTTTACTTTGAACTAATCCTTTATAAATTACATTGTTCTCAATTAATCATATGAGTGAGCTATCCCTTTTTGGTTTGGTATCAGACTTCTATTACCCTTTCTGTTCTTCATAACATAATGAAAATATGAAATTATATTTATTGGTTTACTTTTTACTGGATCTTTGCTCACTAAAATACAAACCTCATAAAAATAAGGACTTTTTCAGCTTAGCATTAAAGAAAAATTGTATCTCATGGAGTTAAACAGGCAAGGAAGACTTTATTTAAAATTATTGCAATAAGGCAAAGAGATTGAACTCAGTGCTGTAGAACACAAAAAGCAGGAAATGTTTTAAGCATTGGGGTGAGCTAGTAGAGAGGTTCTAGAGAACATTAGAAGGGAGGTTGGTCACTGATTAGGCCATTTATATTAGCAAATTGGCACTTACTGAAGTTAAGTTCTGTCTTCCTGCGGAGATTGGAGGATAGGGGTCCTATATTCCTTAATGCATATATTGCAAAGGGATGGCTTCCATATCCTTGAGAAATACATCCCTGGGTTGGTAAAACTGTTAAGAACCTTTTTTTAAAAAATTACATTTCAAAGGAGTATAGAAAAGTTGTGTATTTTCAAGTTTTGTAATGTAAATCCTTCAAGAATACGGACCTACAGCCAGGAAGAAACTTGTCCAAGATTAGTCCAAGCTGAGAATATTAAGGCAGGCCATCTTAGTCATTAGTTCCTTGGTTCTTTTACTGGTACCAAAGACCAGTGCCTGCCATATAGCAAACACTCAAGATGTATTTGTAGAATGAATGAATAATCGTTAAAATACAAAACAAAACAGCTAGGTAGTTGAGCACATTGTCCTACAAAGAAAGAGTTGACTTTCAAATTAAAACTTAAGTCCAGATATTGTCATGTCCTTCAAGCTTGAGCTTTATAAAATTACACACCTGGGAGATTTTGAATAAGGTAGAAAAAAATCCACATGCTTACTTCTTTTAATGATTTCAAGTAGTCAAATCTTTTGAAATACATTGAGCTTTAGAAATACATTGACTTTTAGCAGCTACTCTTAATTTGGGGCAGATACTTGCATTTTATAGGCAGGTAACTCAGCTATGTGATTATGTGTGATTGCTAGCTAGCTTCTTTTTTCTCTCAAAGTGCCATGCAACTAAACCTAACAGACTACTAACCAGTCACCTGTCACTTTTGTTCAATTGGTCAAATAAATTTTGCTCACAAGCACTACGTTGCTTTACTAGAAAGAACAGTTGTTGGAAGCAATGTGGGAAATGATGGAACCCTAGAAAATACAAATAGGGTTTGTTAAAACATCTCCTGAGTCCTCAGTAATTTGGAAATCCTTTTGTGAGTGTGTTACCAGAATAAATATTTGTCAAGTGATATTTTTTTCTACTGAACTCTGAGTGACTGTTTAAGCAGGGGTCAAATCAGAGCACTGGGGAATCTTTACTAATTATTCCTGGAGAAGGTGACTTTTATAAATTATCTGCCCTAATTTCAATTAATTCATAAACTAAGATAAATAATACTGTGTGTATACATATATACGTATATGTATACTTTTAGGGAACACAAGATTCCAACAGGCAGCTCAATTTCCTTCAAAATAGATGGTATGTACTATAAGATTCCAAATGTAAATATAAGTGAGAATAACAAATTGTATGTAAAATTTCTAGCAGCTCATTTTCTTGTGAAATGGTGCCATACAATTTCAAACCACAAAAACCTTGTATATTGGATTTTGTTTATTCAGGTTCTATTTGCTCCTTCAACATGACTATTTAAAATGCAGTACTTGTAAGTCTGATACAAAATCTTATTTTATTCTTTTCCCTTTAATGTGTTTTTTCTGAATAGCAACCACACTTCTGCCATAATTTTATTACTGTATTTTGAAAATAACTTTAGTGTTTTTAAAAAATATCTCCTAACAATTCTAAGTACAGTACACTTGAGTTTCTTTTTTTCCTAATACATTTTGGCCATTTCAAAGACAGCAAGAAGGGTGGCAGAATGTAAAAGTTGAATGTCAAACTGAAAATCTATTGAGGTTCTTGGGTAAAAAAAAAAAAAAAAAAAGTGGCTGCGGGGATGTTTTATATTGCCTGCAAGGAGAGTAGAGAACTACTAGCACATGATCCCTTTCAATTCATTAGATATGCCCTACTCTGCAAAGAACTCAATTAGGTGATGAGAGAACATTATATAAGGCAATTTTATATGTTTTAAGAAATGGGGGTAGGGAAAAAATGATATAAAACACATATAAGTTAGCAATTATTTCTAAGGGCATATGAAAATATCTTTAAGGGGATAACATCTAAATACATTGAAGGAATATGTAAGGAAGAAATCAAAGTGATCCAATTTTCAGTATAATATGATGTCACCACTAAAAGGTGACATACTCCACAGTGGAAAGTCTTAGATGATTAAAAAAACAAAACAAAACAAACAAACAAAAAAACACCATCCAAGTTCAGCAGAAACTGTGGGTGTGAGGATGATGTCTTAAGCCAAAGTATTGATGAAAGGAGATCATGTTTTGCAAGACGAGAATACTACATGGATGAAGGGCAGATGATTCTGGGTCAATAAAAGTCACATAAACCCAGTTTTGGTGGCTCATGCCTGTAATTCCAGCACTTTAGGAAGCCAATGTGGGAGGATGGCTTGAGGCCAGGAGACACCATCTCTACAAAAATTTTAAAGAATAGCCCGGTGTGATGGCGTATGCCTGTAGTCCCAGCTACTGAGGAGGCAGGAGAATTGCTTGAGCCCAGGAGTTCAAGGTTGCAGTGAGCTATGCTCACACCACTACATCACGCCCGGGCAACAGAGTGAGACCCTATCTCCAAAAAAACCAAACATACAAAAAACAGTTTGGAGAGTAGAAGTAGGAGCAGACTTGTTTCAAAGGGGGATTGAAGTTTAGGTTTGGAGGCTACTTCACATGTACCTCTGGAAATCTGGGAAGGATGTTTAGCAAGAAACTGAAAATGTGGATTGAAAACTAGATCATAATAATATAGAGAATGAATAAAGTAGCCATAATCATGTAGGGAATGCATGTCCTGGATAGAATTGCACAGAAAGAAAATGTAGAATGAGATGACAAAAAGATTATAAAGCAAATATGAGAGAACACTAAATTACGAAGACCAGCCAGAGGACAAAACATTATCAGAAGAACTTATAAAAAATGCTCTGTGTGAGGTAGATGGTAACTGAGAAGACTATTCTGTAATGGAAATTAAGATAGGAAAGAGGTGTAGTAGAAGAGTTAAATAATTGCTGACTGTATTTTGAGACAGAGAGGATCAAATTTGTTAAGGCAAGAAAATAAACCATTAAAATGGTCTTTTGCAAATCAATAATCATAGTAGGGACCTTCTTATTACCTGGTAGATCAAAATACAGATTATAGTGAATTTTTTTGTGAAGTAATATGAAGAAGAAAAGTAAGGACTCTACTTCCAAGAAATTTGTTGTTTAAAGAAAGAAAAAGATGGCATTTTAGGATGAGACTACTTGATTTTTTTGTTAAGTATAAACCAAGGGATCAACAAATATATAGAGATTAAAAATATAAATGATAAACTATATATTTGAAGAAATATACTGAGACTATAGAAAGATATATTATTTTATTTTGATTGAAAAGTAAGAAATTTCAAATTAAACTACTAAATCAAAAAGAAAATTATAGTTTATAATAATGGAGTAACTGAAATTTCTTCATTTAAGAAGATGGAAGGCTTAACCTGCAAGAATAGCACAAATGGCAGCTAAAAGTATGATAACAAGAGATTATATAACTTACAAATAAAAAGAGGGCCTTGGGTAGAAGCACAAGGTCAGTTCCCCCATGATTGATATTCAGTGCATACATCCAAAACGGCTGCACCAATTGCTAAAGTATTAAAATATACTCATACTGGCTGGTACATGATTGTATTCACAATCTTTTAATTGCTATCTTGTTACCCAAAGTCCTTTATTTCCTGCAAGAATCCCAAAATGTCCAACATCCAGATGATAAAGGATCATTTCTGGTCAAAGGTGGGGGACGCTGAGACCCAGCTTCAGCTGTAAGTTCTGTATCATTTTTACAGGACAATGCCACAGCATTCTTATAGATTGTGAATATCATCCAGGGTTTCATCAATGCAGGAAGCAATAATTCAGGAATAAATATGGGTCTACAAACTGGGAGCATTAACCAGCTCAGTAAAGAAAGTGGTCAGAATAAAAGTCACTTGTTGAATAAAGCTAAAGCCAAGAAAATGAGCCAGGTTAGCAAAGATGCAGGGATTCAGAGATTGCGACATGTACCCAACTGATCCTTCTGCAATTGGTAAAGGAATCTGAACCCCTTAGAATTACTATTCCATATATTCTGGCCAAATGAAGAATAGACTAGATCTATTGTAACTCTTTAGA